>JAOVVB010088724.1:0-13411 GCA_028570985.1 Heterobranchus longifilis
CCCCGACCGACCAGAGGAGGCGCTAGTGCAGCGACCAGGACATATGCCCCTATCCGGCTTCCCACCTGCAGACACGGCCAATTGTGCCTGTATGGACGCCCGACCAAGCTGGAGGAAACACAGCCCTATGTTTTGGACTATAATACTCTACTGTTCTAATCTAGAATGTATGTATAATAGAAATACTGACACTGACACTAATTTTAAATATTGATTAGATTCTGCTGGCCGTTGCTCTCTCATGGTTAGTCTGCTACCTCCTCACCATCTATGATGTCCTACCATCTGATCCAGCCCAGTATGGCCACCTGGCCCGCACTGATGTGAAGGGAGATGTGTTGAACGACGCTCCCTGGTTCACATTTCCTTATCCTGGTAAGTTCATGACAATAACAAAAGCACGAGGTATAGAGGGCGTAGAATTAAACCTTCACAACATTGCTGAAAGTATTATGACATTTTTATAGACAATAATCACCATTTTGACTCCTCATTCAGGTCAGTGGGGCATGCCAGCTCTGAGCCTCGCAGGCGTTTTTGGCATGATGGCTGGAATAATATGCTCCATGGCAGAGTCTGTGGGCGACTACCACACATGTGCCAGGCTGTCAGGGGCCCCTCCTCCCCCCAAGCACGCCATCAGCCGGGGCATTGGTGTTGAAGGGCTGGGCAGTTTGTTAGCGGGGGCCTTTGGCACAGGTAACGGCACCACCTCATTTAGTGAGAATGTGGCTGTCCTGGGTATCACCAAGGTAAGATACGATATTAACATCCAACCCTACAGTTTAAACTTAATTTATACTGCATGATTTCATAACTAGGCCGGTGAATGGAACAAGCAAAACTCATATTTTAAACTGTTTGTTTGTGTGACAACAGGTGGGTAGCCGAATTGTGATTCTTTTGAGTGGAGTTTTCATGATTTTGGTGGGAATGGTGGGTAAAATTGGAGCCATCTTCACCACCATCCCCACCCCTGTGTTGGGAGGGATGTTCTTCATCATGTTTGGAGTCATAACTGCAGCAGGAATTTCTAGCCTGCAGGTAATATGTCATTATTTATTATGTGCTCAATTTAACAAATGTATTTTTAAGCAGAAAAGCCTAACCAGGGACAGGGGTCACAAATTAGCCTGGGCTAGAAACCCTATGCAACACATCTGTATCATGGAATTGTAACCTGTAACAGTGTTTTTTGCATTGTGCCTGACAAATAAACTAATAGATACATAAATAATATATGAGGTTGGTTGGTTGTTGGTTGGTTGAGGTTGTTATGGATATGGGTTGGGCATTAACCTCGAACAGTATGGTTAGGGTTAGGTGGTCGGGAAATTAGTCTCGCGAGAGTTTTCACAAATCTAGGGTTACCTTCTAGACACGACCAATATATGATTTCACATTCAGCCATTTTTTGCCAATGCTTTGCTACTATTCAGAATTTTGCTGACACATCTCATTTTATAGTCCACAGACATGAATTCCTCCAGGAATATATTTGTTTTTGGGTTTCTGCACTCGTCATTCCGAACTGGATAATGAAGAATCCTGATTTCTTAGAAACAGGTACAATCAACCAGGACATTTCATTACTTTTTAACAGCTTGCATTCTGTCTTTTAATTTGATTAGAAAAGAAAGTGATGCATATCAATCTGGAAGTATTTGGACAGTATTGCATTAATATGTTTTTCTCTCTTGGTGTGTAACTCAGGTGTTAAAGAGGTGGACCAAGTGTTACGCATATTGTTGACCACCCATATGTTCGTGGGAGGGTTTCTTGGCTTCTTCCTAGATAACACAATTCCTGGTAAGCTGAAGTGGAAGGTTGTTATTGAATCAATGCATGTGAATGTAAACTATATGTGTGTTATTACAAAGAAAGGTGTGGTCTAATAGTAATCCCACTTTCTCAGGGACCAAACATGAACGTGGCCTGTTAGCCTGGGACAAAGCACATGTTGAGGACTCGAGCTACACCTTAGGAACTGAAGAGGTGTATGACCTCCCCTTTGGCATCACCTCTTGCCTCTCATCCCAATCTTGGGTTCGTTACGTCCCTTTCTGCCCGTGGACGGGTAACAGATCCGAGGACAGGTCTGAAGTCAACAATATGCTACAGGGCCGGGGGAGTGAGCAACTGTCTAACAGCACAGGGGTCATCGATGAATTTGCTCTATAAGGTTTGAAGTCAAATGAAATTATAAAAACTGTATAAAGTGGCAATGTTTTTCTTATTATTTTATTTTAATGTATGTATTCTACCTTGTTTGTGTATGTTTTTCAAATAGGCTTTGAGTAAAGATGAACTGAACTGACCTGAACCGTATCTGTCCCTTTTAAGATCACACTGCTGTTTGTAATCAAACAAGAGTCACAGAAATATTGTCTCTGGGATGTTGGTACTATCCATCACTGGTTGATAAGGTGATTGCAGCAAGTTTATGTATTTTTACTGTCCTGAATGTAGCAAAACTGCCATGCAGTGTGTTTAATGTTGACGTGTAAACCATGTTTTCATTATTCGAGCCTGACTACGCAGAGAGAAATAAAAACATCTTTGTGAACTGGAGATCAACACCGAGTGTTATATGTGCACCGTTACATCCATAACTCACAGCCGGTCAACACACACACACACACACACACACACACACACACACACACACACACACACACAGAAAGCTAGAATAATCTTCATTCTCCTCTTTCAAAGGAAATTAAATTTAGCCTGTGGATAAATGTATTATCACACAGCCCTATCCTCACACTGATCTAGGCAGCTGCTTAAAAACCCACAGCAGCGACCCCCTCTAGCTGTTATTTTGTTTCCTTCTGCAAAAGCAAACAGAGATAACACATCTTTTCAATCTTCCTCTCCCCCCCCCCCCGCCTATGCCTTCATCTCTTTTTGTATTCATTTCCTCTGTCTTACCAGCTCTGACAGGCAGGTGGAATATGGTGTAATGCTTTGATCAATGGAGCCATCAGTTTTCCCCGAGGCCCATTTTGGACCACTGGTCAACGGTTGGCTGCACACTCGAATGTAATTTCAGGAATAGCACAAATGTAATTTGCACTTAAAAAATCTCTTCTTTAAATGTCCTTTTATACCTCACTAAGAACGCATGAAAGAATATTACATTTTGTAAGTTGGTGGTCTGGAAGGGGATTTTGCACAGTGATTCACAATAGGGTTTTATGTAACACTATAGCCAGCGATCTGATAACTCAGCAATTCTCTGCTCATCGGAGAAGGCTTCAAATTTACCAGCATCATATTTCTTTCTGTCTGGGAGATTTCGGCTGTGAGGAATTGCTTTCATTTTTTCCTCTTTTTTTTTAAATTAACATCGTCTCATCAGCCCTCCTCAATTTTCAGGCAGTTTATGAGATCTATTGTAAGCTTTCACATGTCAAGTTTATCTTTTGCACATAAATATTAGCTGAAATGGAGTTAGGAGAAGAGACAAACTGGAAAAATGAGGGAGAGAAAGAGAAAGAGACAGAGACAGAGACAGAGACAGAGAGATTGTGTATTTATGACCAGCAGGTGGGGATCATACTGCAGGCAGATGTGAGAGACTGGTCTATACTCCTGCTGATTCAAACACAAACCGAGTAAATAAAAAAACATCCAATGGATGCACACATAATATATATTTCAGCTGATGTCATTTACCGTGCCCACATTCATTCATATGACTGATTTTTTTTTACATCAAAACTGTTTGCACTCTAGTGGCTTCACATTACTTCCCTGCCATGTGGGCCGGTATTTCAATATTAACCGCTATTTTTCTATTCTTAGAAAATTGACTGAAGTATTGTGAAGCATCACATGAGAAAAAATATGACGTAGTGCAAATACATCAATAAGAAGGATGTATCCATAACGATTTCCCCATAACTTGTTTCATTTAAGAAATCAAACTTGACATTTGTACAACATGTTTTTGCCACACACATTCTGGGGATATTGATATGTTCATATTCAAGAGTTCAGGCAGTATGCTGCAGGAAACCTCACACAGCCAGCGTGTGGCAATTACCATGGTCGATTATTATAATATAATTCAGGTTAAGCCTCGGGCTCTTTTAGTGAGCCATGAGAATCAGGTGTGTTGATTTGCTGAGCTCAGTGGCGGAGATATCTGATACTGGATGAATCAGCACGCTGAGGTAAAACTGCCTCTCACGATTAAGCATTGTGTTTCATAAACTCCACCCGACAGAGGAAACTCCGATAAGTTACCATTGTTTGACTGGAAGTGTGGCCATATTATCAGAATGGAGACAAAGATTAGATAATGTGAACATACATGGGGGCCAGCTGCTTCTCACATCATATGGGGTATTTCAAATAAAAAAAGTAATTGTATTTTCAGTGGCATACTATTAGTCCTTCAATCAGTAGTTTTAATGTTCTTATTTCAATTATATTAATATTGGGATTAATATTAATCCATTGAAATGCACTAGCTAACAAACTGTAACTATATGATGCTAAGAAAGATGCTATAGATTTGTTGATTGGATATTTCCAGACATCTATGACTGCATCTGTGACGATCAATGTTATGGCTGTTAACCAAAGTTAATCTTGTTTATAGAATATACCAATTGCATTTGCGTAAGTCAAATCTGAGTGCTTTATCAAATATACAAAAATAAAAAAGCAAATTCAGGATATTTTATAATTGATCACCAGTAGCACTGAAAATAATTTAGTACAATTATGAATTATTCAAATGGCATAATTTTGTTCTGTTTTGCCACCCGATGTGGCATCAACTGTAATTCTGGTAATTTTGCTGCAGCCTCCGAGGATTGTTACTCCATAATTAACCGACAACAATGACAGAGGCGTGTATACAGAAAAACACACATGTAAATGAATAAGCAGAGCAGGTTTTAACTCTGAAAGCACTGCTCGGTGCTGAGAGAAAGCCTGAAAAATGCATTACACTGCAGTCGATCTTCACTCATCATGATTTCCCTGTTTCCTTTACTATTCCATCAAGTCCTCACATGCCTCTCTTTCTCTCTCCATCCCTTTCCTACCATCTCTAACCACTTTTTCAGCATTGATCCACTGTTACAGCCCCTACACGCACCCTGGCAGCAAGTTAGCTCTCCAAACTCTTCATGCTTGACACATCCAGGGCAAAGCTTTTCAGCATTTTCCCAGGTCAGATGGATAATTCTCTCACCCTGAGACCTGCCCCTGCCTCATCACAGCATGGTCCCGTTGGTGTTCATTAACAAAGCCAAGAAGTGAAGACAGCCTACTTTAAAGAACAGCTCATCCCAAAATGAAAACTCTCATCATTCTCATTGTACTCATTAATACTCTGCAGTGTCTGCCTTATCCAAAACAAGCAGGACAAGAGAGTAATACCTGATTCATCAAAATACTTATTTCCATAGGCCTACATGTAGGATTCTTATTGCATGCCAAAGATTAGGAACTGCACTGTGAGGAAGCTTAAGTCCTGACGATGTATTTTCTGGAAAAGTGTGATTTACTCAGGATTTACTTTTATTTATACTGCAATGCAATGCTTTTTTTCCTTCTTGCCCTTCAGTGGCAGCGTGTATTATATTAATTTGAACACTGGGGGGTGCTACAAGCTAAACTTTGGTTTTCAGTCTGAAGCACGGCAGCCCTGTAGCCTATGCAAAGATATTCAATATTTCTCTGACTGTAGCCGATTCAATATTTCTCTCTGACTGCAGCCTATGCAAAGGACGTGTAAGAGCATTGTAAACACCTCGTAAACTCCTATTTTGTAGCCTAGTTATCTTATTATTTTCGACTCATTTGGTCGTAATGTTAAATGGTAAAATGGACCTAGGAACAAAAATATATAATTATTTTATTTTACTACAGAAATTCACATAATTGCAATTTAGGACTACTGCAGTAATAGATTTACATCTAATATAAGAGTCAGGTATTTGATGTTTGTTGCTAAGAAATTCGCCAAAGCTGTGTCGCTTTTACCGCCATCTTGACAGCACGCCCTACGACTTTCCTGTTTGTGGTTTGTTTACCACTTTCGGGATTCGAGCATGTGCGCTCAGCTCATAATAGCGGCGTTTCCCAGGGTACGTTAATGCAGCATGACTGACAAGCCATGGATCCAGAACAGGGCGGTATGAGCCAGCTTTGTCAAGTAGCCAGCGGAAGTCGGAATACAACACGAAATATGGAAATGATACTTTCAAAATAAAAGTGCTACATCCCAGTAAAGGTAGACGGTATTTGAGACTAGGCCTACATATTGTATCTGAGAGACATTGATGATTTTAATGACACTCAGGCCAAACCCCCAGTGCAATTTAATCTACCTATTTTGTTTCAAAGCTGTTGTATACTATGTATGTAACTGTGGTGGAGAATACTAAAATAGTCAAATTTGAAGATAAATAGTGTAAAGACTTGCACAATCAGCATTTAAAACCCATGGGGGTCTATGGGGATTGACTCTCTTTTGGCTGCTATTGAAGTAAGTCTTGCATAGCCAGACTTATCTCCACAGCGCTGCTGGGGGAAAGTCTGGATTGAATGCACACCTTGTGGTGCTGTGCCCCAGATACAGCGACGGTGCCTCTGCAAAATAGTGTCGGAAGGAAACCCGTTTTGGTGGAACACCTACACAAAAATGATGCAAACATATTCTTTGTAGATGAGAGAGCAAGCCTGCCTTATTGCACGATGCAAATCTTCAAAACGTGTCATCAGAAGTAAGGCTTTATCCCTGCACTGTTTGTTAAGCCCACCAGACTTCTATTGAAGGAACTGCAGTTTTCAGCACCGGAGACTGCTGCTTAATTAAAGCCCCAAATTCACAGAAATAGTAGTTATGGCTTTTAAATCCACAGCATCTAGGGACGGGCATTGCAAACTATCTTAGGCTATAAATGCTGTAGTGTGTGGCATTGATTTATGCATCATACCTGTCCCTATACAAATAAACATTAAATAAATAAACTTCTAAAAATTGTAAGCTATGGAAGCCTTGTCACTTGCTATGTCAAATGTGGTAGCCTGGCAAAGTTTATCAAATGCCTAATGTTAATTTCATATTGGATATTTTCCCATGTAAAAGCAAACAACCCATTTTAGCAGTACAAATGCACCTAATAATGGTGGTTTCTCTTTTGTGTGTAGTGTAGGCTATTTGAAGATATGATTAAATATAAAATATGTATTAATAATTGATATATAATATAAATTATGAGAATGATTTCAATTCACAGTTGCCTTACTGTTTACTTCAAATTCTTCCGCATGTTGGTCAATAAATGTTTTACTTTGAAAGTACACACCGGAAGTCTTGTTTTTCAATGGCTAACTTAATGCTTGTTATTTGTTTTCGCTAACCCCAAATAATAGACGACCGTTGTTTAATCTCATCGGCCACGTCCGGGTTATTTAATTATTGCGTTAAGCCAGGCGTCTGAATATTTTTATGGTTAAGGTCCAGCTTTGACGTTAGAGTTAACGTTTTATCGTTAGCGGTGTCCCGGGGCTGGCCAGATATGCTTTGGCTAGCTAGACCGATGCCTCTGTGCGGGATAGGCGACCTGTGAGCCCTCCATCCAGTCTGTCCCTCGCTGCCAAAGTCAACAAGGTAACGTTAACGTCATGACTGTTTTTAGTGTTTTGTACCAGTGTTGCTGAGTCCATGTAACGTTATCATAATCTGGCAAACGACAAAAAACGAGCCAATATCTCGTTTTTTCGAGTTTTGTAGGCTTTATTGAAATCGGTAACGTCAACGTTAATCTAATAAAGCAAAACCAAAGAACATGCCGTTGTAAAACGTGAGCTTGTCAAATCAAAGTCAATGATTATCTCCTGTCAAACAGTTCATAGTACCTCATAGGATCACTGTCTAAACGCTCATCTTTAAAAATGATTTAACAGATCTAACAATGATAATGCAGGATGCGTTATTTACGTGCACTTCACTCGTACTCTGATTAACTTTCCAAAAACGAAAACAAGAACACACGCAGCCCCTTTCCTTGTTTTAAAGCCTACAAAACCAGAAAAAAATGAATTCTGATCCGTTTTTCTTCAGTGGTGGACAAAGTATTCAGATCCTTTACTCAAGTAAAAGTACCAATACCACACTGTAAAAATACTCTGATACAAGTAGAAGTCCTGCATTTAAAATGTTACTTAAGTAAAAGTATGTACGTACAACCAGGAAAATGTACTGTAAGTACAGAATGCAGAAAAAACTCTTTAAACGTATTAAAAAAGCAGCAAATCTTCACATTTGTAAAGCTGGAACTATGAAATGTTTTAGCAATTATTTCAGCTGTACGTAAATATACTGTTGGGTAGTTTAATCTACATCAAAACATAGATATGTTATACAATGTTTTCTTCATATGTTTTGTATGCAAAAATCTTAATGAGTAAAGTAACTAGAGCTGCAACTAATACATATTTTCATTATCGATTCATCTGCAGATTATTTTCTCGATTTATTGTCAAAAAGTGAAAAATGTCCATTCTCAGTCTTTTGTCCAAAATCCAAAGATATTCAGTTAAATATGATAGAAAAGCAGGAAATCTGCATATTTCAGAGTCTGAAAACAGCATTTTCTGACATTGTTTTATGAAAAATTACTTTAAATGATTATCAAAATATAAAAATTATAAAATTTTTCTCTCGATAGACAAATCGATTAGTCGACTAATCATTGCAGCTCTAAAAGTAATTAGTAACTAAAGCTGTCAAATAAATGTAGTGGAGTAAAAAGTACAATATTTCCCTATGAATTGTAGTGGAATAAAAGTAAAGTACAAGTACCTCAAATTTGTACTTAAGAACAGTACTTTGTTACATTCCACCACTGATAGCCACATACACATAAAAAGCAGTTTTCTCTCTCTCTCTCTAAACCGTGTAAAAGCTCCCATCATACATGTTTAATGCGGACACGATCACAATATCATGAATTTGGAGAAATGATTTCACATATTTAAACCTGCCTCTGAGTGGGAGGTCTCAGGTCTGACCCCAGCATGCACCACGTGGAAACCCCTGGACAGCCATCTAACCGTGCAGTACAATGTGTTCTTACACTTGCTGATGCGTCTGACTGGGCGTGAGTGTGTGTGTGTGTGTGTGTGTGTGTGTGTGTGTGTGCGCAGGGAGAAACGCATGTTAAACACATATATAAACATGTCAGACAGCACTCACCGATGCAGGCGTGGACACGGACGGTCAGCTGGGTGCGTAGAACAACACTGTGCTTCTTCCCTCTGGACCTGACAACGGAAGAAACAGAAATATCTTTATGAAAGCAGCTGTATATATATTATCCACTTTCTGCACAATCATTCCACTTACAGCCAAACCTGATTAGCTTGTTTCATGTACTTTCTGGAATCGAGTGTAATTTTCTTGGCATTAGTGGAGCGATCTGTCGTGTTTCACAGTTTATTCTCTGTATTCTGTCTTGAAACAGCATTGGAAAAAGAAGTGCAATTATCTCACCCAGTTGGCTACTGCTTTCAGGGAAATAAAGACAAAATACTTTAAGACAAAATATGAGGCAATGATTTGTTATTAGGGATGCTCGGATATATCGGGAGAACATCGGCCGATGTTCGCCTTGTTGACGGCAAATAAGACGACATTCACAGATGGCAGGGGCCGATATTTATCTGTTGTGTTGCATCAATTTTGCGCTGGCTAAATGTTGTGTTAAAAGATTAAAAATGCTTTTGAAGCAGTAATTTTTCAAAAAAAAAAATCTTTTTCATGTGAAAGAGGGTTATGTTAAAGGTTGTTTGTATGATTGAATTTGTGCTCATTCAAAGATAATGTAATGAACAGTTGTTATTTTTTTTAATAATGAAGATGTCTTTGTTTCCCTGGCAAAAATGTGAGAATAAATAACAACAAAAATAAACAACAACATAAAAATAGATTTCAATTTTCTTGGCCGATTCCGATTGTCGATTTTCTTTCTTTCTAAGAACAATAATTGACAGCATACATAAACATTTTTGTAACTTTTCTTTCATGGAAACTTGAAATTCAATTGTATGTTCATTAGGGCTGTTAAAGAATGTTCTGCATTCTAATAAATATTCGAATTGTATTCTATGAAAATGAATATTCTATTATGGAAATTCATATTTTATTGAGAAAATAGCAGCTCTCTGCCTCGCGCGTTAAGTTACTGCTAATGCAAACCAGCAAACCGGACATTTCCTCCTGATGCACCTTCACATTAAAAGCATTTAACTGGTGAAACACAAGTGGACCTTTATTATGAAGGAGTCACAGGAAATGCAAAATTATTTTGTAACGTGAAGGTATGTAGAATCTTGTTTATGTTTAAATAAATATACCTTTCCAAGTAGTTATGTCTCTAAGTTGTACTGATTTGCCCTTTTATGGACATAATGCACAAAAATAGATATTCGAATAGGCTCCAACCTATGTGTTTTTTTAAAAGGAATCATTTTTGTCCAGTTTTGAAAGCCGTATTCAGGGCAGAGCTGAGGTAAACCTTTAAAGTCGCCTCGGGGCTATTTGTCTGGACAATAAACAATCTCGAAACGGGATCGCGATAATTACATTTTTGGACATTTGGACATTTTTACTCGATGTGGACAGATCTAACACAACAAGTCCTCCAAACCACACGACCATATTCATGTTTTCCTGCCCTCTAATACGACCCACAGGATGTTTTACTAAATCAGCACCCCTACCGGTGGAAGTAAATATGAGCGTTTTCCGTCCTCATACCTAAACGTTACAGTCGTGGTTTTAAACACGTCGTTAACGTAAAAACAGACATTTCGGTAGGTTTCGGAAGAGTTAGAAAAAGGATTGTGGTTTGGATTAAAATCCCTCCAATTGTTAGGTTAACTCACTCCATGCATACATACTGACGTTATCACAGACGTGACGTAGTTCCAGTTTTTACATAAAGTTAAAAATAACTGGCTGTTGATCCATCCACCACCCCTCCCGCCGGCCCGACAGCCACTTTCTCTGTCTAAATATTACATTACATGACTTCCTGCTTTGCTCCCCTGATAATAATAATAATAATAATAATAATAATAATAATAATAATAATAATAATAATAACTGTGGACACTCGAGGACGCTGGCTAACAATAAAACAGGTGTAATATGGGTTGTAATTTCTGCATGTCCATATGACCTACTTACAGAAATAAACGCGACAACAACCATCGAACACGTTAATGTGAGGAAAGCTCTGGAAACGTGGACAAAAAGAGTGGAAGTGGAGAGGGGCAGTAAAGTTATGGTGAACTCGTGTGATCCTCTAAAGATGAGGCCCATGTTTGTCCGTCCACGTGTTTTACCAGCAGTAGGGGAGATAATGCTGTAACATTACCATAGACTGCACCAAAACAACTATCATGTGTCATCTTTTGCATATGAAACGCGATCAAAAAGGAGAAATGATATAACAAGCACAGTTTCTTACTATAGTGAAAGACACGATGCCCCTGAACACAGCGGAGACACAGAGTTAGAAGTTATGACGAGCTGTAAACCTAGTATGTGGCTGGACCACGATCATTGTGTGTCCAAGTAGTTAGGACAGGGACAGTCAGCTGTGGTGTCTATACCGTGAGTTCCTGGATATTAAATTATAATTATTATTATTATATTTGTTTGTTGTGTTCTGAGCTGACTGTCCGCTGAATCTTTTTTGAAAGAGCAACAACCAATGGAGAAGCTGCAACTCCAGTGACGTCATCACTCACTCGACCAATGGTTGAACTTCATCACTCACTCAGCGACGGACAGACTTTCCTATTCATAGGGCTGGTCCCCAGCGTTGCTGCGGTCCAGCCACAAAGGGCGATTATTGCCTGATTTCTTTATTAAAACGACGACAGTGTGTTTAACTGCCCTCGGTATTCGGACTCCTGTAGTGCACCGTATTTGTTGTTACTACCGGTGAAGAGTGTCGCCAAATCAACCAGGACTGAAGGAATGAGAATTTCAGTTTTAGGGGATAGTTGTTCTGTTATCAGAGTTTTGTTTCTATTGTGTCTTCGTCTCCCCCTGGTGGACAACATGTGACCTGTCATGTGACAGGAAGTTTATAGAGTGGCCACCCATTTGCAATCCACATGCATCCTACGCCTTTCGATTGCATCGTCAGTATGTCATGTTGTGTTATTTACATGCCAACATTATTTATGGGAATATCATTTATTTTGTATATTTTTTCTTTATCTTTGTGGTCAATGCGGCTCTGTTTGCCGAGCTAACGGTTAAGGTAGACTATGCAGGGTTTTCCTTAAGCGTTCATTGATTAGCTAAAATAACATCTCACTTCTTTGTGTAAATAGCAGCTAAATTCACCTCATTTGTTTGGTAGAAAATCCAATGTGAAAGAAAGTTTCACCCTCTCTGAGTTATACTGCCTGTGGACAAAGACTTCAGAGGACGTACACAGAAGACACTACAATACTATTTTATTTGTATATTTTGTAATGTGTAGATCTTTTAAAAGCCATGTTTATGTTGAAATAAATACACATATACAGGTAGTTGTATTGGTTTTCCCTTTTATGGACGTAATGCGCAAAAATAGATATTCAAATAGGTTTCAACCTGTGTTTTTTTTTTTGAAAGAATAATCAAATGTCATTTTTGACAGCCCTAGTAGTTACTGTATAGGAGGTATACATGTGAGGAGTTGGTATGGAATAGCAAGCGAGGGCATTTGATGCCATTCCATTGAAATCCCATAAAAGCGAGTGGATTTGGTGTAAATGTCAAAGAAATGACTTTGTTGTGACATTTCGAGAGCTCTTCGTTTCAGTCACCCATTGTTTTGCTGTGCAAACCTCTTTTTACAATGACATGCAATTTTTGTTTCTTCCTCTCAAGGGACATTTCTATTATGTAGTTGTACAAACTTGCAGACAAAGACAGACCTCAGACGACCAGAAATGCACAGCACTGAAATTTGCCACAAAAAAAAAAAAAATCCCACTTTTCTCATAATTGTATTTCCAAAAATGTGTGAAAATGGTGCGTCGAAAATGATAGCTTTCTCTGTATCTGCTGTCCAGTCCTTAAAATAACAGCAGTCTGCAAACACTGGCCCATCTCCTCACTGTCATCCAGGACACCTTCAATAAAGTTAATAATCAGTAATTGTTTGTTGTCGCTGTGTTTACTCAGCCATCACATCAGGCTGCTTGGAATTTAAATATGTTTCAAGGAGCTGCAGCCTGTCAGTGGACAGACAGAGGCACATTTACTGAAGTTTGCCCATCTACTGAGTAGGGACTGATATTGATATCGAATATCGGGCCGATACTGACTCAAATATCTGGATCAGGTATCGGTGACAACAGGGCTGATCTATTC
>JAOVVB010088773.1:0-23464 GCA_028570985.1 Heterobranchus longifilis
AATGGGAGAAGTGAACGTGAACACAGATTATGATCGATCCTTTCGCCCCATAGTCACCAAAGTAAATATTGGACCCAATTTTCACAAGAAGCCACATATCTCCTGAACATTGTGACACTAAAATGGCATTTTTCAGACGGACAGATCAGGAAAGAATTTGTTCGAGACCTTTTTCTGTCTCGACAACCGATTCTCGCAAGATCTGGCAACACAGCTACGCCAACATCAACTAATGTCCACGATCGCTACAGATATCTATTTTTTAATGCTAAATATGTCTGTTAGCCGTGTAGATATCTAATGTTAGTGATATAAAATATTAATAAATTATGCAAATATAACTTTTCATCCACCCATGTGACACATTCAAATGAGACCACGCCCACTTAGGAGACAGGAAGTGTGTACCATTTCATATGTATATACGCTGTATCTTTATAAATATTGAATATCTTTGATTATACTCACCACAAGCAGAGCTGGTGCAGCTGACGGAGGGAACCCACAGGTCGGAGGAGCCGGTGTCAAAGAGAACTTTAAAGGACTGAGGTGGAGTCCCGATGCTAATCTCTCCGTAGTATGTTGTCTTTGCCCAAAAGGAGATTATTTAGTCAGTTTGTGTTTTCCATGACTGCACAGGGCGGAGTATACAGTGGCTACTTACATCTGGGTCAAAGGTCATGGGCACCACACTCTGCTCGTTCCTGGGGAGAAACTTTGCCGCGGGGTTGTACGGAAACTTGGTCCTGTACTCTCGGAACAGGCCTCTCTCCTCCAGCTGCTGCCTGGCCGACTTCCCTCTCATCAGGGGAATCCTGAGCAGGCAGCGCAACAGTTATCTGGAAGCGTACTCACAAACATTTTTTGAGAATATGTCAGACCTCATAACTTATCCTAAAAAGGAGTTTCGGCCGGGGAGAGATTTAGTGAAGTAGAACGGGAAAATAAACTAAAGTGTTCTGAGCGAGAAAAGGTCAAGAGCTTGTCTCAGAGAGGGGGGGGCTGATCATAAATGGCTGGATTTATATCACGCTTTTATCCAAAGCACTTTATCATTTGCCTCTCATACAGTACAGGTGCTACTAATTAACCCACACAGAAAACAAAACAATGGAATTTGTATTTTTAAAAGTACAGTTTCAACAAACACATTTTTCTCTGTTAAAGTGAAATAAAAGCCTTTTTATGGACAAGAGCAATGTGTAAAACTCCCAAAATAAAACATTTTGTACATAATATAAACATGAAAAAAAAAAAGTATGTTGAATAGCATGTTTTCATATTATCATAAATGGATGTTTGTTGTATATCTTACCTGACAATTCCCTGCGAGACAGCCAGGAAGGCCAGAAGCACACAGGCAGACTTCATTATTTCCAAAGACCTCACAGAAGTGCAGGTGGTGTTTTTATATATATATAGAGAGAGAGGTCAAAACTAGTCTCAGCTCCTCCTTTTTACTTCTAACAGCTGAAGTGATAAGAAACCACTTTACAGAGTGTCGAATGAGTGAATTCAGATAAAGGAAACAATAGGAAAGAAAATTCCTAATGTCCTTTAATCTAATGTCAATCAATTCAGTGTTAAGAATATAATGTAAGTTTACTCAGCTCTTTGTTCAAAGTAAACTTGGACTTAAAGTTGACGCACCCAGCTGAAGTCAAATAAACAGTAATGTGTTAATAGGTTGTTGGATATAAATTGCTACATAATTAATTTCACCTTTTCCATTGACTATTTCTGTAAATAATTTATCAAAATGAACTGAATAATAAAAAGAATGTCTTAAGCCTTAAACCACAAAAACATAAAGGATTAAAATAAAGTATTTCACAATAGATCCCAATAAGTATACGCAATATACAGTTATATGTTTATAGACACACTGTAAAGAGTTATAGATGAAAATGTCTATTGATTATTTACAGGCCTGTTTTAAACCTCACTGATGAAAACAAACCTATAGCTTCACTAAACTATTACATTTAGTGTTAATCTGTGTGATAAAAGACAGATCAGATTTAATTTTAAAAGAATAAGGAAAAGTGCAGGTCTGTGTTTTAGTTTTAGGTGGCAGGGAAACGGATTTGTTCAGAGCACATATTTACAAAAAAACAAAAGGTCTCCCTGTGCGTCAGGCTTTGAAGTTGCCATGCACAACATCACGTTTACTTTAGCAGATAGTCAGGGGTTAGGGATAGTGCAATACAAACGTGACAGTAAAAACGCGAGATGTAATAAATACGTAAATTAAACAGTAAAGAACATAATAGTAAACAGACTGAAAGGTTGAATACGCAGTATATGGTCAACTAAAACAAATCTGCAGTTTAATTTCAGCACCTTCTCTCAGAGTCACAAAGTTTTTAAAGTGGTGAAGGAGCGGTGAGGTTTGACCTTTCCCACGCTGTGTTCTGAATCACTTTCTGTTGACTTAGTTTTGTCATCTACTCTGTGTACTTACGGAAAGAAACAGAAAGTATTACTGAATACAGCAACTTTAAAGGTCCCTCTGCACCGAAAAATAGTGCGCTGTCACATTGAGTGTTTCAAGTATTAATGGCTTTTAAAAGATAAATGCCTGTAGAGTTTAAGTTTAATGTCTTGTGATGAAATTCCTCAGCTGTCAACCTTAAATCAACTGGATAAGCTTATCGCATTACTTTTTTTTTTAAACACTGATACTGTATCATTTCCCACGTCTCATGTGCTCTGTAGTTTAATATCGCAGCATCCAGCTCTGCCCTCTAGAGGACCGAGAGACTAAAAACAAGAACAGACCACAAAAAAAAAAGACCCAAAGTCAGAATGTGTTTAGAGAATAGCTGCTTTAATTCAAGCACAAGTCAAATGCAATTTACATTATTAATATAGAGTACTACAGTGCACATTTTAATACAAATTTAAAATGTACTCACCAGGGCATAGTCTCTCTTATCTGATGAATTCCTTGAATGTGCAACAGCTTTTCAATGTTCACACAGTCACAGTGCAGGTAAAAGTCTTTTCACAGGACAGAAACATTAGACTGTTCTTCCTTTCTCGTTTCCATACTGAGGTGACAACCTGAAATACTCAACAGTGTAATTATGACAAAAACAGTGTTTAGGCACGGTTTAGTAAAAAATAATAATTAAGAAAGCCATAAAACCTTTAAAAAGTAGAAAAGTGAAGGGAAAAAGTTGCACCATACTGTTATCACACATGTTTTCATGGATTTTCTGAAAGACACTTTAAACAGGATCAGATTTTAAAAAGTGCTCAAATTCTAGAAAGTGTACATCATTTTACTCACTAATAATACAGTAAATACAACATCAGTTGTTAATAGGTGCTAAAAAAAGACTATGAGGTAAAATCAGGCGCTGAAGTACATCTAACAGGTATTAACACTTGTGCATCATTAGGGACATTTTTGTCTTTTTTAATTCTTAACTTTTCAATAATTTTGGCTGTTAATGCATATGGCTTAAGGACAAAAATGTCACCATTGAAACCCTTTAATAGGGTTGGGATCCGATGAGAACTGAATCCAACTAACTTTAAATTGACTTATTTTAATGAAACAATAAAAGTCAAAGTAAGAATAAATGAAAAGAATAAATATATTTTTGTTTTCTAAACATTTGACCTCTTTTCTGTACCTTATTGGAATCAAAACTGGGACTTGAGAACTGGAATCGATAAGCAGAATCAGAATTGATAAAATTCAAACGATACCCAACCCGACCCTTGAAAACCCATTACAGCATAAAATCATGCATCCTATGATATCAGACTTTCAATCTAGAGCCCTGGCTTCAAACCTGTAGTTTTTAATATTTTCCAGCAGATTGAGCCATTTTGAAAGTGGAAAATATTATTATATAGTATTTTTATATCAGTTTTAGGAAGGGGACATTTTTGTCCTCTCAGGTTACAAGTGGGAGTTTTTTTTTTTTTTAATTTGACACTGTACAAATAAAAATGCATTAAAATCAATGTTGTTGTAATCATTGACATTTAACATTTGACAGATTTAACTGAGTAAAAGTGGAAAATAATATCAATATGTCATTTTAGGGCAGTTTTTTGACGTGGACATGTTGGTCCTCTAAGGACATCAGAACAACTTTTTAAAGGGACGCACAAGGGTTAACTAAAGATTAGGCAACACCTCACTAACTCTTATTGTTCGGTCAGCACGTCATTGATTAACGGACCTTTATTGTCCTGATTTCACACTTATCTCACTCCGACTCCGTGTTAGCTCTCCAGTTTATAGCAAACTGACTAGATGACAGAATGTTTTAAGAAATACTCCATTAACCATCTTCTATTTCTTCCCATTTACTAATGCAGTTTTGTCATGTTTGGCATATAAAGTCATATTTTTTATACTTAACATTACATTATTTTTGCAGTAGCTAATGTTTCAGTAACTCAAGTAGAGAATATTTGGTCTCTTGTGTCTACAAGTTTCCTTGTTGTTACTTATTGACATTCAGTTATGACCAGTGGTGGAAGGTCACTACATTTTGTATTTATCAGACAGATATTGTTGCAGGTTATTTCTGCAGATAAAGATTATACAAAACATATGATTATCTAATAAAATATACTGTTGTTCCGATTACTTAAGTAAAGGATCGGAGTACTACCAATGACTATGACTCAGTTTTGAGCGGTTTGTTGTTTACAGTTGCTGCATGTATTGCTGGTGCATTTATGACCAACACTATAAAAAAAACTGTAATTTGACAAATAGAAAAGCATTAAAAACCATCACAAAATATACCAGAGAAAGTTGAATCAGCAAAAAGGAAAATAAGTCCTATAGGTAGACCCTCACAGCACTGAAAGACACTGATAGGGCTGGGCGATTAATCAAAATGTATTTTCAATTATGATTTCAGCTTCCAATGATAATAATAATTTAGTTAATTATTGTGCCACATTGTTTCACAGAGATGCTCTCGTTTTGTCTTGTGTTATAAATCCAGCGCACCCCTTTCCTTTACAGCGGTGAACTTTGGTCCGTTTTCACTGAGTTACTGACTGGAAAATATTTAATATAGTTTACCGAAAGGTGGATTATATGTTTGAGTTTTCAGTAGGTTGTATCAGTGCACTACAATATTTGATTTAATTTATTTTTTATATATTAAATATATGTTTAGGAGTTTTCAGGAGGTTGTGGAAGAACACTAAAGTTAAAACATGTAGATGATCTTATTTTTATGTATTTAAATGTATATATTTATATTTTATTAATTTGTCTTTTTTTTTACATTTGAACTGTTTTTCAATTGAATTATATTTGAAGTTCAAGAAAATCCACTGTTAAAAAAAGTTGGTTTTTTTAAGTTCAATACTTGCATGATGTTTTCAAAGTTAATGAGTAATCGTGGTAAATAATTGTGATCTCAAAATTGACCAACATAATTGTGGTTATGATTTTTGCCATAATCAAGCAGCCCTAATACTGACAGGATATTTG
Source organism: Heterobranchus longifilis (assembly GCA_028570985.1). Classification (NCBI taxonomy): domain Eukaryota; kingdom Metazoa; phylum Chordata; class Actinopteri; order Siluriformes; family Clariidae; genus Heterobranchus; species Heterobranchus longifilis. The sequence continues at coordinate 5,480 of JAOVVB010088773.1, forward strand.
GTCAACATGACAAACTAAAATGTTTTAATTATCTCTGAGTCTCAACAAAAACTATGCATTGTTGGCATTACTTTGGTATTTCCTTCAGGGACAGGGACATTACATTTTGAGTATTTTTTGTGATCTTTTCACCCTCTGACTAGCATTTAAATAGGGCCTAGTGTGTTTGTAGTAGTCTTACACATTGTAATACGTACCCAGGTCAGTAGTTTGGGCCATATGGAGATACATTACCTGTGGAACAGCAGCAGCCGGGGCGAGACTCGAACCTTCGGCTCCGGGAAAAACCTCGGATCCAGGCCGTGGTGCGGTGTAGACACTTGAAGCTGCTCGGGTCCGTTGTGTTTGGAGATGAAGCAGCGATGAGCAGGAACAGCACTGTCTTGATGATACACATCCTGACTCAATGATAGCAGGATACTCTTCACTTTGCTTTCATATGCAGTTTTAAAAAAAAAGTTTGGAAATCAGAGGAACACATCAACTAAAGATTAGGATTCCCTGCACAGGACTCTTTTCTCTTCTGTTGTGTTTCCTTTCCATTTTTAAAAGGCAAATAAAGCAGATGCCGTGTCGCCGTCTCAACCTCTTCTCTCCGACACAGGATGAGACACGTTGGAACGTCTGGCCCTATAGCACGGAGATCTTCTTCAAAACTCCAATGCAAGAACAATAAGCAACTACACACATGACCTGTGCTCCTTTCTCGAGCTGCTGCTGCTGCAGAAACAATACTCTGTGCTGCCAGAGCCAGGTGAGAAAGAAGACCTTCGAACGCTGCTGTGCTTCCGCTGATGGAGCCCGGTGATTTTGGCAAAACTTGGCGAGTGACAAACCAGATGGTTCTCAGCCACGCCTGACAGACAGGCCAGAGGCGACTGAGGAATAAGCCACATATCTGAAGAGACACGGTGACTCTAGATTCGCAGACGGACTGAAAAAAGTATTCTAGTATGGCCAAATTTCAATTCGAATGAAGCTCTTCACAAAGAGGTCATTCAACAAATGATGATCAACAAAATGAAAACACAGAACCGAGAGGCTCTCCTTTCTGCCGGGAAGGCTCCTGCTGTCAAAGTGAGTTTGATAGACAATTCCAAGAACAGAAAAGGTCACAAAAGTTGTCTTCCGAGGCACTCGTGTTTCCCACGAAAGAGCAAATTTATTGAGACAAAATCTATCAAGTGCATGTTGCACTTTGACAGTTAGGTATACTTCTTAGGGCCATGATGTTCTCCATTTCTCTCTCCAGATATCCTGAGTATACAGCACAAATCTTTTTTTTTTTCTCCATTTGAAACACAGTACTCAAATCAAAGCATGAAAAGCAATAATTAACAGTCCTTTTCAGAGGAAGGCCCGTATAAGGCCACTGGAGATCGGCCTTCTCTCCTCTCATTCATTCACAAGTCCACTGATCGTTTAGCAATATTTTATACTTCTAGACTCCTGATCCATCGTTAGAGATGTGCATGGCGTACATAGAGCTCTTAACTTATAGGTTACATGATCTTTTTCTTAAACAGTACATGCTTTGCTGGGGTAGTTATTGTAATTAGTGGATTATAAGTGAATAATTTAAAACGACCAATTACTGTTTAACCAAAATGAATATGATGCCAATAAAAGGTCAATATAAAAGGGGTGGACACAAATGCAACTCAGTGTAATATAATGCCATTCAAAACACCAGACCTACAGTACCTTTAAACAGCTTGTAACATTCATTCAGTTCTGTTGAAACACTCCATGGTAATAATATTTAGAGCTGAAATGATCAGTCAATTGATAGATAATTAATCTGCAACAATTTTGATGATTGCTTAATAAATCAATAATATATTATTATTATTATTATTATTATTATACATTTGGGTTTTGGACTGTTGGAAGTAGGGCTGCAACTATTGTTATTATTATTGTTATTATTATTATCATACATCCCATTTTCTCAAAGTCCAAAGTGATGTCTTTAAATGTCTTTTTTTTTCTCCAAAAACCCAAAGATATTCAGTTTAATATGATATCAAAACAGAGAAAAGCAGGAACTATCCATATCTGAGAGGCTGAAAAAATTATTTTCTGCCATTTCTGCATGAAAAATTAATTTAACGATCATAATAGTTGGTGACTATTTTTCCGTCGATCGACTAATTCATTTAGTCGACTAATCGTTGCAGCTCTAGTTGGTAGGACCATTAAAGACTATTTGAAGACATGAAATTACCTTGTGAATATTTCTTTCACTATATTCGGATGTTTTATAGACCAAATAATTAATCAATAAAAGAACCAATAGCTTACTCAATCATGGAAATAATGATTAGTTCCAGCTCTAAATATTAGCTTATAACATAATGCAGTTCAATAAAACACCATGGGGTCAGAAATAAAAACATAATTAGCTTTAGAAAGGGCAGTATTTTCGCATGGTTGGTTATTGTATTGAACTGCATTATAATGCACAGGTGATTGCTGCTTGTGTCCACCCCTACATACATCTACCAAACTGTGGAAAACAGACACCATGTATGTAATGTCACATAAACCTCCAGATGTGGCTCAGAAAGGAGCATTAATATTAATGTAATCTATTGTACTATAACCCTTAATGTCCTTCTGTATTTTAACACAACCTATTTCCACTTTATCTTTAAGCAGGACTGACAAAAATAGAAAAGCTGTTATAATGAAACTTTGAATCAAAATGTTTACTTGGTGAGCAAAAGGTAATACAGATGCACATCTGGAATATTCCTCTTAATGAGCAATGGGTAAAGCTTTAGAGCAAATAGATATATTTCCTAAATCATAGTATGTACATGTTTCATAGGCTGGCTGTACAAACATAGCACTACAAACGTGTTGACACTGGCCGGTTAAATCTATGCTGAGTAAAAGATAAAATGAAAAATAATCTGTTTTGGATCTTAAATTCTTTTTTTTTTTTATATAGGCAGTCATTCTATGAAATGATATAAAGGAATTGGGTTTCTTTTTAAATGAGATAAGGCAACATATAGTATTGATTCACAGAACTGTAGCTTGCTCTGAATTACTTTAAGCAGAGTACCCTTCAAGTAATGTACATTTATCTGATAACTAAATAGCAGAAAGCAGCGTGTCACCTGTATTAATAATCAAATTCATCAAATTATCAAAATGTATTCAATTCAATGTGACTTTAATTTCTATAAACCTTAAACAGGATGAAGATACAAGCTACCATGCAGGTTAGGGAACTTCAAATCAGACCCCTATCATTTCCTGTTATTTTGTTTTGTTATCATTACTTCTCCCTGTTTTTACATCTCACAGTTTAACAGTTCATGAGTGTGAAAAGAGACATTATGATTTTTTTTTTTTTCATGACGCTCCTCTGATAATGACCATCACCATGTATTCGTCCTCTGATTTGGCAAAGGCTTTGGCAGAGGCATCCACGAACTGCTGTGAGAACTCACACGGGGGGAAAGCGTGAAGGACTCCTCCGTGGTCCTTGTCACGGCTGCCCCCCACGGGGAGGCTGATGATGCCGGCCGCCTCCTTCTGCTTCAGGTACGACACCAGGTTCTTCAGCGGTCGTTCAGAGCTGCTGGCGTCCTGGATCCCCCCGTCTTCAGATTTCCCGGGCACGGCCAGGAGGATGGAGTATCCGCTGGAGCCGGCGGCCTTGATGCGACGAGAAACTTCATCCAACTTGGGCTGGTCCAGACGCAGGCGCTGGCTGATCTTCAGCTGGGACGCTTGACCTCCTGCGGAGCTCTGCGACAGCAGACTGGCAGCCGTCGCCATGTCCCCCTCCAGCATGTGCAGCGACGTGGGAAAGCTGCTGTTCTTCAGCAGGAGGACGCCCTGCCAGACCTGACTCAGCTTCTGTCCTCCAGCTGACAGCTTAGCGTGCTGGCCGGACCTGAAGGAAGAGGAAGGGTGTTCGCCACGATCCTCCTTCCTCGCCGGGCTCTTAGATGAGTCACTGGCTTTGCGTTTGCGGTCCTTCTCGGAGCCTGGCACAGCCGGGCTAAGTGTTCTTCTCCTCTTGTCTCCAAAGCCAGTGTTCTGGCGCTCTCTGACAGGGGAGGTTCTGCCAGAGCGTGGCAGGCGTTCAGGGTCACTGTAGCGCCCTCCATCTCGACTGCTCCCTCCGGGACTGCGCTCTAATGAATTGCCATGGCGGCGCAGAAATTCACTGCCGTCAGGTGAATGATCCAGCCGGCCGCCATCATCCAAATGTCTCCTTTTGCGGTTTAGATCCCGGGCTTGTAGCTCACGCTCACGCTCTATTGACCAGGGCTCGTGAGGATTCCTGTCCAGACGATCTACGGGATCAAAGCCTGCTCCTCGCATCCTGTCGTGGACACCCATGCCAGTCCATTCAGCATTGGAGTACAGGTCCCTGTCTCTGAAGCGAGCAGGAAGAGGAGGAGACCTCTCCCTCATTCTCACTGAGCCAGTGAGGCGGTGGGCAAAGGGCTCAGGAACAAAGTCATAGTGCGGCAGGGGGAGAGGGAGCTGCACAAACTGCTGCTGCTGCTGCTGGTAGCGGTGCTCTGTGTCTGCAAAGTCCACTCTGAGTCTCCTGTCAGGGCCACCGAGAGGGAAGCCTCTCATGTGAGTACACGCAGCCTGAGCAGCATCCAAACTTTCATACTGGATGTAAGCCCACACCTCACCTTTCCTGTAGTCTATAGTCCTGATGGTGCCAAAGCGGTCAAACTCCTTGGCCAGCGCAGGGAGTGGAACCCAGGGTCCGAGGCCCCCCACCCACAGCCTGGTCGTGGGTGTGGGTTTACCATAGCCGATTTTAATTGGGTGATGGCCCACCACTTTTCCTGACATCGCTACTTTGGCACGGTGAGCCATGTCAAGGTTCTCAAACTTGATGAATCCATAAGTGTTGCTCTGGCCTCTCACTGCCCGCTTTATGTCCACCTCTGTTATCACCCCAAACCTGTCAAACGCCCTCCTCAGGTCGCTCTCTGTCACAGTGACGTCCAGATTACCCAGAAACAAAGTCCTGTTTGCCCTCTGGTCGTCCTCAGGGGTCATCAGGTCCTCCTCGCGGAAAACAGCACATTCAGGGATGAACGGGGGTCTATTATTCCTGGCATCAAACACAGAAAAATCTCTGTCTCTTTCCAGATCTCTTAAATGAGGTGGGGGAGGAGGAGGAGGGAGACGGCCCAGAGCCAGCTGCTGTAACCGGTAGTCTCTGTAGCCCATGCCAGTGGGGGACAGAGCTCTCTGAGAGTGGAGATGTCTGTGTCCTCCTGGGGAGAAATTGTCTTTTGAAACAGGGGAGCGGCTTCTGCGTCTGTTCGTGTAAACGGTCTCTATTTTCAGAGGCCGGTCGTACAGCACCAGCTTCCCGCGGGCGTGCTTGGCGGACCGGGCGTCATCCGGCCTCCTGAAGTTCACATACGCCACCCTGTCGTCGTTTTCTCGACTGATTTTAACACTCACGTCCCCAAACCTCTTAAACTCGTGAAACAGTCCGTCCTCTATCTCCTCGTCGTTCAGCTGGTTGCCCAGTCCGCTTATTTTCAGAGTCTTGTACTCGTTTTCTGACGGAGGCCGCGGGTCGCTGCGTGAACCGGACCTGGTAGTTTCCGCGTCGATGTCAGCGCCGCCGTACGGCTTGTTCCCCGTAACAACTCCGTAGTCGTAACCACTGCCTGTCCGACTGGATGAATTATGTCCGTCTAAATCCCTCATGTCTCTCTTCTCACCGTGTAAACTTCTCCTGGATGAAGCGCCGCTGTGAGCAGAGCCGTTGCCGTTGTTGCTGCCGACAGTCGACAGAGCTCCGGGCTTCTTGCTTCCTCCTCGGTCTCTGCTATCATCTGGCGCCCGGGAGCGTTTCTTCACCGGCGACCGCTCTTTCCCCTTCATTTCCAAAAGGCGATATCTGCAGTCGCACACGGATCTGTTTCAATCTACTCTCTGCCACTGAAATAGACGTTAACTCTCTTAACTTCTACGCGGTTTCCACTACACTCTCAAGCGAGGAGCGACAGATCCGCCATGTTGGACTATTACTTGCACTGCTGTACAGGAAGTCCCGCCTACGCGCCTGTAGAAGAAGCTGATTGGCTGAGCGGGTTGTCACTCATGTGAACACGAAGTCTGCTCGCCTATTATAAACAAGGGTGCGGCTGTGGTCAGGGCAGAGTCCTGAACGCAGAAGTTGATCTCAAAATGACAGAAAGATAATCATCGTGACAGACTAGAGCAACAGGAAAAGTCTTTGTCTTGAATTAATTAATATAAATTAAAAAAAATACAGTTTGAGTATATTTAGCCTACATTGAGGTGCAGCATGACAGAGTTGGAATGACATAAATTAGTCTGGAAATAATAGTGCAGGCTGCATGGTGACCTCTAAGTAAGGACACTGACAGTGTATTGAGTAATACATGGCCGGAAAACAACACTATCTACTGTGGAGGAGGGGCGGACTTATATGTAGAACAAAGATGCAACAAGCTCTTTTTACAACAAGTTTGCATTTGGGCAGGGGGTGTAGCAGGCTATGTTTCAGTTTAGTTTTACTTTATTAGTCATATGTAGGTTAACACCGGGTCAACGGTACAATGAAATGTATTGGACGAGAGAACAGTTTCAGCTCAGCAATAAAAGCACTAGTCGCAATAAGAGCACTACTCATATGAAGATTAAATAAGATCGAAAGACAATACGATGTGAGATAAGATGGGGGTGACATACATAAACTATACCCTACATATATGAAAATTAGGATTGTGTAAATGTAAGTGACAGTTAAGATGTCTGATATGAAACCAAAGTGCCTTGGAACTTTTTAGATCTTTACATTTATTGCACGAAAGCATGCAGTATACTTTTCTCAGTATACATTATAGGTACTTTATCTGCACTGTGGCTTTAAGTATGGGATGCATAACTACTGCAGATATACTTACACTGTAGGCGTTTCACACTTTTCACAAATATTGCAGGCATTGTAATTGTTAATATTTTCTATACCTACTTAGTGTTAGGGAGTGGCAATAATGCAGAAGAAGTGGGGCAAGTGGTGCTATTTAATGTCACAGCATATATATTTCTTGTATATTATCTGTCCCACTGATTATTTCAGACAGAACTTAATTATTTTCATGATGACAATGAGTTCAGACTCCAGTTTTTACCAAATTAACACCAGTAGAGGGCAGAGAAGTTCTTCCTAATATCAGCTGCAGCTTATCACTGAAACAGGAAGGTAAAGCACTAATCGTCTGGACTGACAAAAAAAACTTTAATATCCTGATTATTGACTGGAAGTATCCTCCTTATGACTCTTCACTTAGAACCTTCAGCCAGAGTGTCTCTATGTTCAGTCTATCATTGAATATTGTTCCATCACTACTCTGAATAAAATATGAAGAAACCACTATAGAACTTAAATATAAAACATCCCATATGTGCTGTTCAAAACAAACACAAATTATTCAAACCTTTGTTTAAAGAAGGTTATTTGTTTTGGAAATTGCCCAAATGAAACACATTTCCTCATCACATATCCAAATCTTTTCATTTTTACATTTCAACTTTGTTCAGTTTTATTTTCTGTGTATTTATATTTCATTAAATAATTTGTATTAGCCTATCAACAGAAGTACTGAAATTCTGTTATAATCAAAATAAGAAATACAGAACAAAACACAGACACACACGTGCACAGACACAGAAACAGAAACAGACACACGCGCGCGCGCGCGCACACACACACACACACACACACATCATTACTACATTCAGTACATATTGTACCCGTACAAAAATCCAAAAATCTTTACTTAGCTTACCACAACAGCTAGTCTTCCCATGTCATATAATACTGAAATCCATTTCATTTCCTTTTATAATATCTACAAAGTACTAACTTCTGTTACATTCCCTCACAAAACATATGACGAACATCCTAAAGTCTCCCTATATGGTCACATGATGATGATGAGGACCTGCCCTTGTGTTTAAGAGGTGACCTTGAGTTTTCTTCCATTTCAATTAACCTTTTTGCTCTCTTGTTTTTCTACAGTAATTACACTACACCAACCCAAGCCATCATCCACACCAGTCTGTGTAGTCAGTGGGTTTTTTTCGGATGAGTGGGTACTTTTATTATTATTATTATTATTATTATTATTGATAATACACAGGAATAAAATGCTGAGGCATGTATGTAGGGCGCTCCCACGCGTAGGATTACAGCCTGCACGACAGCAGGGGAGAGGTGGTCGTCCAATTATTAGATTGTTGCTTTATGGACAGAAAAGCTGACAATTCAGAAATGTTTTTGACACACATGTAAACACAGTGTAGTGGAGGGTATACACTGGGTATACCCTCCTCTTTTTCTGGCAGTTTACAGCACTGGTTCCCAACCTGGGGATCCCGACCCCTACTAGGGGTCGCTAAAGCTTCACGGGGGGTCACGAGGCCTTCTTGATTTTAAGGGGTGCAAGACAACTTGCACAGTTGGCCTAATTCAATTCAATTCAAAACATTGTACTTGTCTATGAGGGGCAATTTACAGAGGGATGTAGAGTGGTACAATAAGACAAGTTTACACAACATATGCAAAGATAACCTGTATGACACTAAAAAACTGTAAAAACATAAATGCAAAAGTAGCTGTACACATTATATCTATCATATATACTGTATCTCAGAGTTTCATTCATTTCTGTGAAGAAAACTAAATTAAGTTGTTGTTTTTAATGTTTTGATTATTATAAAAACTTTTTAAAAAGCTCACATAATACAAAGAATTTTATTAAAAGTTCTTTAAAATATCAGGAAAACTCATCTCTGATTAGGAGACAATCTTAAAATTAATCCAAATCGCTTTTTTGACACAAACTTCCTGCAGTTATTGCGTTCACTATTTGGGTTGATTGTGCAGTTTATCCGTTGTTCTGTACTGTTATTGTTATGTATTTAATATAATATGAAATAGCCATAAAATATGTCACTTAGTCAGGGGTTGTCACTTTACTCAATGATAGAAAAGGGGTCCCTTAAGGAAAAAGGGGTTAGGAACCACTGGTTTACAGTACCACCTATCAGCCAAAAAGTCATTGGAATATATAGTATACATCCTCCTCTGTACCCTACCTATCTACCTATAGTAGTACACCCACCTCATCACTACATCACTGTGCAAACATGCACACCCGTGCATGCAAATGTCTGTTTCTTCGGCTTAAATTCAATTCCTTTATCCGATACTTAAAAACTTCTTCCTGAAGAAATGCTGTTTTCAGGCTATCACAGAATATACATATAAAGTTCACCTTTACAAATCAAAACATATAATAGACAAAAAAAAATCATCACATCCACATTTTAGCTTCATCATATTTTACAAAAAGGACTTAATCACGCTTCTGGTTTCAAATGGTGTCATTTTTTATTTAAATTCTTTGCACTCAATAACTTTTAATCTGGATGCATGTTTTGTCTCACTGAGTCTGACCCTATTATTATTTGTTGCATCAACCTTGTTGCACCAACAATACTTAACTTTAAAAAAAATGCAATGTGCTTTGCTGCAGGGGTATTTTAAAAGGATTATGTTGTCAAAAAAAAAATGGGGACAGAAGCTTTGCCCTCAACCCCGTGAACTGGACTGGCCCCTCTTTGAGAGACCATCTGGTGAAGTTCTTCTATAGACCGTCACATGCACCCACGCAGGCCCAGCGAGGCAATCTGCCACCCAGTATTAAAATGGGTTTAAGTGTGTGTCTATAGAGATAGTACGGGGGGGGGGGGGGATTTGTTTGGGCTTTACATCTCGTCCCAATATCCAGGTCAGTCATTCATCCATCAGTGAAGTGTGTCAACAAAATTGTGCTTACGTATAAAAGGTTGTAAAGGGAATTATAGTTGTTGTGCTTGTTCACACCAATAGATAACCAACAGGAAGCAAACCCAACACTTTTAGTAACATATTCATCAAATTCACCGAGGCTGCTGTTACAGTATGAATTCACTGAAATATGAAACCTTGCATATACTGCAACAGATAGCTGTTTCATCTGATCCAAAACAGAATGGCATGCGAGGGTTTTTGTTAATGAGCTGTCAAAGGGGAAATCTGCGAAGGATTAGTGAGGGGAAAAAACAGCTTTTAATGAGTTTCTATTTTTGTGCGTCACATTAAGGTGAACAGCATGGCCCAATGCACTGCACCCCTGGCTTTCATGTGAGACAGATGCTTAGTAACAGATCTGTTTGTGCATTTCTGCCAACCAAAAGACAACCAATCCCTCACCTGTCTCACCTGAAACGGTTTGCAAATCCTTGATGAATTTCCCATCATGTGTGTGAAAAATGAGAGCCGCCTACTGTGTCTCATCACTCCGCCGTGTCACGGCACACACCTGTTTTTTAAATGGATTCATCTGTTATGTTTCTTATCTTCATTTAATGACTCCTGATACAGTACAACAGTTTTCGATTACAACCTGTGTTTTAAAACATACTACCTTAGAGTGTTGCCGTGTGGCGGAGCACTGCAGTGTGTCTCACAGAGCCTGACATGACCCACTTTATCCTCTGTCTGAACACCTGCACAACACCAGCATGTCCCTGTGCACTGATGCACTCTGGGAAAGCAGGAGATGCTACAACAGTGTGAGGGTGCATCGGAAGCAGAAAAAGTCTGCTGGTGTTTTTTAAAAATAGTAAAACCAAGTTATGCATGAATTAAAGAGCCTTTTGTGCATTTCTTCATCTTATGAAGAATATATGAAAAGTTCTTGTCGTGTATTTGTTTAGTTTCACACAGTACTGCACAGGTTTTGCATGATTCTGATGAAGTAGTACTGGGAGAGAACAAGCCTCCATTAATTGTCAGGCCATTGATCGCAGAGACCAGTGTCATGCATGATGACAAATGTATCGATCGCTTATCAATTCGCATTTGTCAAAAGTGTTCACATTCTTTCAGCAGGAATTTCAGTGTAGATGTAATTATGTTTGTTCAAGTGCTTGTTCTGAGAATAATGGACTAGATAAGCGATATCACAGAGTCCAGTGCAGAGTGAATCTTTTTTTAGGAGCTGAGAGTGACCCAGACAGCGCAAAACACAAGGAGAGAAACAGGAGGGAGGGAGGAATATAAATGAGACTGGAGTGAAGGAAAAGTACTGGGCGGATGTGGTGGTGCAGATGCAGAATGCATGAGCGCACGTGAGTGGAAGTGGGCGTGGGGGGAGCACAAAAGAAAGCGGGTGCTGCAAAGCGGCGACTGAAGGTGAACAGCAGAAAGGAGTGGAAATGTGCTGACGTCACAAAGGACCATGAGATACAATAAAAATCGCAGAGGATATTTGAAGTAAAGATTCCAGAGAGAAATTCTGAGAAAGGACACAGAGAGAGACTGACAGAGAGAGAAAAGGATGCTGATGATAAAAATAAACTTAAATCTAAGAGAAAAGAATAACTGTAACACTATGACTTCAACTCTGACAGGAAATACTGTCACTCAAGCTTTCCGGTGTTTAGTTTAGCTTTATGCTGAGTTTATTAGTTATGCCAGCAGTGTGGCTGGAAATGTCAGTCTGTTGATTTAATCCCAACTGAAATATTTCTACAACTACTGGATGGATTGCAGTTAAATGTTGTACAAACATTCGTGGTCCCCAGAGGATGAATCCTACTGACTTTGGTGATCCTCTGACTTTTCCTCTAGCACCACCATGACGATGACATTTATGGTTTTTAGTGAAATATCTCAACAACTGTTGGTTATGAAAATTAGACATCCATGTCCCCCTCAGGATGAATTGTAATAACTTTGGTCATCCCCTGACTTTTCATCTAGCTCTATCATCTGGTCAAAATCTTAATTTGTTTAATTTTGTTTGTTAATTTGACCAAAAACTTGCTGAACTCGAAGGGCACTTGCCGGTGAGCGCAGACGTCTGCCAAGACTATGCCCTATCTCGCAATGTTAACGAAAGTAAAAAGTTTCCTGAAAATCAGGCCAGTAGTTTTTCCGTAATCCTGCTGACAAACAAACAAACTTAACCAAAAACATAACCTCACTCACATTCACATCAGCCTCAGCTGTAGTGTTTAGTGTTAATCATCATCATGTTAACACACTAAAGATGGTGCTCATGGTAAACATTATACCAGCAAGCATTAGCATGGTAGCATTGTCATTGTCTGACATTAGCTTTAGCATTAGCTCAACTCTGTATCTGCAGCCCCACAGAGCTGCTGCATGGCTGTTTATGGTGCTGAATGTACAAAAACCAAGAACAGGTCTCTGGGGGTTTTACCAAACCACAAACTCTGCAGATCATCACAGTGGGAGTGAAGTTGGGAAAAAAAATGTTTCAATAAATGCAGGTATGGGTAAAAGGAGATGAGGCGAGTGAAGGCAGAACAAAGCTGCAGCTCCACCAACCCAGATGGGACGGTCCGGTCATTTGCTAACCAGAGAGGGCAGCAGTGCCACTGTGCTACCAGTCCCTCAGGCCTGCAAAGCTGCTGATGCAGGCTTGATAAAAAACCCTGAAAAATTATGTGTGTATTACTGACACTGCTGTTCACTCAGCAGATGTCCTGCAGCAGTTGTTCTGCCACCTCAAGGGGGACTCCCTACTGGTCCGACAGCCCATTGTACCGAAATCCCAATAGTCCGAAAAATGTCCAGTTGGACCGAAAGCTCAATGATGACTCGTTATCCCGAAAACAAAAGCCCACTACTCCGAAGTCCTGTTGCTCTGAATATACACACTGGAGTACACAGTGCACAGTTACTGTTTGACATCCCAAAACACCGCCAGTCAGCATGTCCACTTTCATTAAATCAGAGTTCTGCTTTGTGGAACTGAATGAATTGTGAAAAGTCTGTTTGATAAGTTCATTTACATTTTAAATGACTGACAAGACAAATAAAGTCTTCAACTGTGTTTCCTATTGTCGGAGGAAACCTCCATTAACATACTGTTAAATTTAGTGTTTTATGGTGTGATAACGCTGTGATTAAGGTCTGGTTAGGTTTAGGCACAAAACCACTTGGTTAGGGTTAGGGAAAGATCATGGTTTGGGTTAATATCATCACTTGTACATCAAAATATATTAAGGGGAAAAAAACTCAACGCAATGAGCCTTCAGAGCAATGGGCTTTTGTTTTCAGGTCGGACTAATGAGCTTTCTGTCCAGCGGGACATTTTTCGGACTATTGGGGTTTCGGACCGATGGCATGGCACCTGATCAAGAGCACCTCAGTAGGCCTACTAGTTTTTGTGGACTGTGTGACTTTACAATCGCCTCAGTTGTGCTACATGACTTTAAGTCTTCATCAGACTTTATTATCCTGTTTTTGTTTTGTTTTTTCAGTTGCAATGTGCTGTAAATGTCTTCCATTTTCATCTCAGAGATTTCTTGTCAGACATTTTCTCCCATGAGACGAGGTGACAAAAAGGTAGTGGAAGAAAAAGTGAGGTGATAAAACACGACAGATGATCATCTTTTTTAAAAATTTGCTAAAACAAGAGGAAAGTAGAGCAGAGGGAAGAGAGGAAACAGTGGGAGGAGGTATCAGTATAGTACAGCTACTTCAAGTATTTGGATGTAATAAATATGAATCTCCATCTGTCACCTACGGGATGCCACAGAAACTTCATAGACCGTAGTTTAAGTTTAGGTCACATGTGTGTGTGGATTTTTGAAATGCAGTGTTGTTGTTGTCCAATGAGGACAAAGCAATTTATGGAGTGAGGAATGCAGAAAGGAGGGTGCAGAGAGGAGACAAAGTCTGTCATATGATCCTGAGGTTGCTGTGGCAACTGCTCCCAGCAGTCAGCTCCAAGAAGGTGCGTCAAAAGCGTCACCGAGCGAGGACCAGCTGCAGATGTAGAGAAAACAGATCAGAACCTGAGCTCGTCTTGGATGTTACACTCTGGTTTTAAACTAAAAACAGTCTGAACAACATCTTACTGTGAAAGGCATCACAAATACAGGAACTATATATGAACTGTGATTCAAATGTACTGCAGAGGTCATGTCTTATTTATCAGTTCAAAGTGTATTCACGATTGTTAATCAGGGTTTTGTTCTAATAAAGTTTAAAGCCGCTTAATTCCGCATTTACTCTGTTATGTTGTGTATCATGGGAAAACTCCATAATGACGCATGTATTGAATAAAGATGTAGATGAAGAGAAACATCAAAAGGCAAGTGAGGAAAAACACATCTGATTAAGACGACCAAGGAGGCAGACGTGTGGGAACGGAGGAGGAAACAAATCCATACGGATCAGGATGAAAAATGGCCTCTTGATAATATCTTCCTCAATCTTGGTGGTGTTAAAGAATATTCTGGTGGATGCTGCATGATTTATGGTCCCCTGGGCGACTGTGTCTGCTGCAGTTGTGTCGCATGTCCGATGTTTAATAGAGAAACGACCTCCCGGTGCAAGTCCAAAGTTTGATCAGGGAGATAAAACTGTTAGTGTAGTTATCTATGAGAATTAAACGTTTATTCTCTTAGAGAATGGATTTCTGTCCCAAAAGAAAAAAACTGACTTTTATATTAAAGGTACAATGTGAAGCAATTTACATGCAGCCTGTTAATCACTTATATCCAATGTGAATGGATTGTAACGTAACTTTCTCGGATGCCTTTAACAGCCTGTGAACTGATTTCAATGTAAAGGACTCAGGGCGGGAAAGGATAATGTTTATGTGCGCTCCAGAGTGCCTTGCCTCTCTACAGCACCAATAGTGTGCAACACTAGCTAACATCAGCTTAGACATGGAGTCTGCTAACAGCAACAAACGACCGGTACCCACCACAACTCAGAGTCCAACACAAAGTTCACGTACACACAAAAAAAGTTTTATGAAGCAGAGAAATGTGAAAACTAGGGTCAACATCAGCAAGGCATTTGATTCATGGCGGGACCTTCATTTGGTTTTGGGGCTCAAAACATTAGTAAGTCAAACTATAATACATACCTTATTTATCAACATGATGCCGGTCAATCACACTCAGTCTTGTCATGTCACTGTTTTGGCCAATTCACAGGATGCTCGCTCGCGCCTTTAAGTAAATTTGTAGTCTGGCTTACCGGATGAGCAGTGCCTGGATAAAGCCTCACTTCCTGTCTGTACCGAGATGCACAGGAAGTCCTGTTCGTGTTCCTGTTGTCTTTGTTGCAGCCGGTGCCAAGAAGATTGTGATTGGTTAAAAGAAATGCAAACAAGCCAGAGAGTTTTTTTTCCCTATCCAAGAGTGAAAATGCACTGGAGCTTAATTGCTTTTAGACTATTTCTACTTTTACGATAACACTTTATAATAAGGGTACAAATCACTTAATGCTTAAGTTATGCTTCATATTTCTGAATAGGTTGTTCTGCTTTCAGAGAGGCTGAGCAAATGCCTGGGTCTGAAATTCACTTTTATTATATGTAACTGGAATCCAGCTAATGTGGTCACGTATCAATTAATGTAACAGATCTATTAAGCGTGACCTATATGATCACAAAGTCATAGAGACTTGATCATTTGTTAATGGTGATCAACAGGAATTCATGATGCATACTGCATCAAATCATCGTGAGCATTAGCATTATCAAGCAGCCTATGATTTACCCTTATAAATGTATGTCTTATAATACATCACTTGCAGAAATAACACATTTGCTCTTCTTCAAGGGCAAAATGTCCGTCTCTTCTCCCTTTCACTGCATTATTAATTTATTGTTCATATATTTATTATGAGTTGTATTAATGCTCGTCATTGTTGAACAGTGAAAAAAGCTTGTGTGCCCATGTGTGTCTCCTGTTTTTTGTTTTGTTTTTTTTTGCTGGGGGGGGGATGCTAATAAAAACTCACACTATTTTTGTTATCTTTGGAATATCATGTGTTTGTTTTTTTCCGTCCTGTATCCTGACAGGCCAGTGATGAATGGCTTACATTTTTTATCAATTGAAATGACGAAATCTGCGTCAGACGGACCATCACTTCCTCAGGTAGGAGTGGATAACCTTGACAAATCCATTTTCTCTCTCTCCCAGCATCCCACCTTCACGTGCACAGATGCTGCGACGGCCGGAAGTCTCACACACTCCGGAGTGAGTGGCAGGTGAGCATTTGTCATTGTTGGTAATGGGCAGCACTTTGTGCGTCACGGTGCGCGCGGACTCTCCACCCTGCATGTTAATTGTAGGCATGTGATCGTCCGTCCTCCAGTACAGTCCCGCGAGCGCTCAGTCAGCATCACACCGACACACAAGTGCTGCCCGGCGGATGTATTCATGCCTCTCTACATATTTCCTGCCTCCATAATAAACCCTGGATATTATTGATCGCCTCTAAAGACTCACGGTGAGAAATATTTTGTTTCCTAACATCCCTCCACTGTGCATCTCTTTCTTCTGAGGTGTTATCACCTGGATAAAAAAAAAAGAAAAAGAAAAAGAAAGAAAGTTCACAGACAGCTGTAAAATAGTTTCAATCGCTTTTTTAAATAAACGCAGCTTGTTTTGAATCGTGTGAAGTTCGTGTACAATTTGCATCGTGATCGAAATGTGCTCTAGTTTACACACAGAGGTCAGAGAATAATCGTCTGTGACCTTGGTTGTGCGTGTTTAAAAGTCGTCGCATCCCTCGTGATGAAGATGAAAACACTATCAGCATCAGCACCAGATGTGTCACCTGGTGTTCACGATGAGTGATCTGTCAGTGTGAGCTTCACACAGCCTGCAGCTGCTCTGTTCAGCTGCTTTTTACAGTTAAAATAGCTTTTTTTAATGGAAAAAAAGTACAGATCAATGTCTTTAGACTTTACACTGGCCCATGTAATTTATTCCATAAACTTCTGAGATCTAATGGGCTGTTGTCAGTCAAGCATGAGCTGGTTGTTAAAGGCTTCAGACATTTAACACTTTCTAGTGTGAAACAGCTGGTTAATCACTAAGAGGCTGGTAATCACAGGATCAATAATCAATTGATGAACAAGTGTTGGGCATTTAAACAGGATTGATTTGCTGATATACCTGCAAGGTCTGCTGTTTTTCATCCCGTTAGTTACGTGTTATATTGTGTTACTGGAACCTCATTATTTAAAACAGTGATGAGTGTTCACATTTAGAAGTGATTTCAGGGATTTTAATATAAAAACAAGCTTCGGTGGCAATAATGAAGTGCTACAATAAGTCCTCAGTATTATTTATAATCATCCTGATGTGTTGCTTTTAATATGTGATGATTTTTGAACAGTAGGCCTATGTCTTGGTTAAAGCTGAGCCGATTACTCAATAATTTCAGTAATTCTTCAAGCAAAAATACCAAACATTTCCTTATTCCAGCCTCTAATTTGTGAGGATTTGCTGCTTTTCTTTGTCATTCACTGTATGTGACGGGATATCTTTGTGTTTTGGCCTGTTGGTTGGACTAAACAAGTAATTTGACAAAGACATCAACTTCGGCTTTAGGAATTTTGTTGTTTTTTAATATGTTTTATATATCAATCGAGAAAATAATGCAGATTAATCGACAATGAAAATAATTGTTAGTTTCAGCTTCGTTCTTATCATGTCCATGAACATGGAGTCACAACATACACGCATGACAAACTGACAAACAGACATTAATATTTCCTAAATTAAACTACATCATTGTTGTACTGAAAATGATTCTATATTGCACCCTCTGCTGTTCATGTGAGATTTTGTCAGAATAAGAATGAGTTAAGTAAGTTAGGGCTGCATGGGCAATCTTCAATCCCGATAGGTCATTTCATATCTCATAATGATATCACGATATAGCATGTTTTCTGGTAATTTAATAAATGAAGAGTCTAAGAAATGACCACATGGTAAAGCCTACTTTTGTATTCTCCACGTTAACAAAGCAACGCCTCTTCAGTTTCGCTCCCACGTGCAAAGAACGTAAAGTGTTGTCCAAATGACGGAAATATTGCTGTAACGCAGTTTGGC
>JAOVVB010088793.1:0-13410 GCA_028570985.1 Heterobranchus longifilis
TGCAGAAAACTGTCTTGGCAAGAAGAGAACAGTATGAGTTTATTCCAGTGTCAGACAAATCTTTCAGTGTGCCATATCTAGTGGGATTTAGATACTGTCGCAGTGTTTCTGCACTATTATGATTATTATTATTATTATTATCATTTAATGGGAGTCAAATTTAATATATTTGTACAACCAGGTGTCAGTATCACCATTTAAAGGTACAGTGTGTAGTTTTTAGCAGCATCTAGTGGTGAGGTTCTAGATTGAAACAGGATCCTGCTCCCTCCTCCCTTTCAGAGAAATGCACAAGCTACGGTGGCCTCCAGGGACAAGAAGCTAATTGGACAAATTTTGGTTGCAAACTTCTCACAAACTACTCACAAACAAAATATTGGCAGGCAAAAACAAACACTCTTTGGGTGCAGGCAGTACAGTGAGGAAACTGTGGAGCATTGCTCCATGTCTGTATAAAGTCCTTATTTAGTCTTTACTATATAACAAGTTTCGTACTGTATGTTGTCCTCATGAGACTTGCTTGTTCTCGGGGCGCAGTGGCCACAACCATTTAAAACCCTCCTTTTAAAATAGCATAACTTTTGCTACATTTTTGCCTGCCGTAGTAGCGTCCACACTACTCCGCCGTTTCCGAACCCCTAAAACAGAGACTTTGGAAACGCTGCCGACCCCGTTGTAGTTTGAAAACTCCGGGGTTGCATTTTAGTCTGGATGGGCGGAATCTGAGACTTTTGGAAACAATGACAGAGACACCCATGGGTGAAGTCATAATATTATAGCTAGGTCTACATACCCTTTGTGATTTCGTCACTCTTGTGTGTGTGTGTGAGACTTTGTCCTCACTGCTGCATACACAAAGTGAGCTCTGGTGACCTTCATGCCTTTGTTGTTTTTGTGGTAATCCTGATTGTCGTGGAGTCACTGTGTGACCTTACCCCTCATTTATTCCTAAGGGACCAGCACAAATCTGGCTGCTTTTGCTTCCAAACCACCGGAACAAGTGCATATTGTGGCAGCAGCTGTTTGTGTGTCGTGGAGGCCATGGCATGGGTGGTTTGTCCGAGCAGGCCTGCAAACCAACTACAACAGGCCCCCATCCCATTAGATAAACTACAACTTAATGCTTTATTTACTGTATGTAGAAAATGTGTGAAAAAGGGGATACAAAATTCTTTGTAAGATGCTTTTCACAGCAGACATTTTAACTTTTCATAGCAGGAAAAGCACAGGTGAAATGGATAATGTTAATGATGGCTATTCCAGTGAGCCAGCATGCACACAGCATCATTCATGTTATTAAATACACCTGTGCCTTTCCTCCTGTAACTTGTCAAATTGTCTGCTGTGAAAAGGGCCTATAAACAAGTTAGCAACTGACTACTGATGTAACGTAGTGTCTGTCCAGGAGAGGGCAGTATTTAACACAAGATGTGTAAAATGAGTGGTGACAAAAAAGTGGTGACACTTTTAAAATGAATGCAAAACACTTAAACTGCTCCTCTGACATGTTTTAAAGTGTGTAAAATATTCTGTTATGATTAATATTTTGTTTAACATGGTTTTCCCACAAAAAAGTAAAAAAAAAAATCTGAAAAGGGGCTGCATCTACTCTTCTCCCTAATTAAGAAATTCTGGATCTGGCCTCAAGCCCCGCCCACCACTGCTGCCATAGATATGCACACAAGTGACTTGATTGGTTTCTTGGTACATATGATGTCATAAAACCTGTCTGTCTGAATCTGGATTTTTGAAATTGTTGTTGGCACGCTGCAGTTTGAAGGCATAACTTCTCAGTCATGGTGCTGACTGTATGATATGTCTTGTAGCAAATAGAAAACACCATATAGACACGTTGACATGGTTAAAACTTCATTTTCACGGGAGTGGCTCTTTAAATGTGTGACACACCTAATATGGCCCTGCTATGCTGCATGAGAAAATGGCCATTTGTTGGAAAATACTGCAGTGTTTAATTAATTAAATTTTTATAACGATATGTCTGGTGAACATAGTTAGTAATATGTCTGCTATAGTCTCATAATCTGCAGGTGTGAATTCTCACAGGGGGCACTGCCCTCTGTCTGGTAGGGCTGGACGATTAATCACATTTTATTTCCAATAATAATCAGCAGGCTGTGGAAGTGTGCTAGCATTACAACATAGTTGAGCTTATTTATTTTTATCTAATTTATTTTTATGTTATAGTATTTATTTCAGTGTATTTATATATTTTCTTTTTCTCTTTTTTATTTTTTTATTTTATTTATTTAATTTTTTTTCAGTTGAATTATTTTTAAAGTCCAAGAAAATGAACCCACTGTTCAAAAGACAAAAAAAAAAAAAAAAGCTCAATAAATGCATGATGAAGTCAATCAATATTGACCAAAACTAATCGTGATTAGGATTTTTGCTATAATCGAGCAGCCCTACTCTTATTGACTACATTTTGAATCTTAAGTGAATATAAATTATTGAACACAAAACGTGAAAAACATTATGACGGTTGATCTTGATTATTATAACTCTCAAACACCTTTTATGTGACACACCATAAACATATAGTACATAAAACTTAACACCAAAGGCTGCAAAGGCTGCAATCCTGTGACAGACTGGGGTTTTTACTAAACATTTTCTCCAGTAGATGGCAGCAATGTGACTGAAATAACAAGTATTGCTCTACAGCTTGAGCAGCATTAAGCAGAGGATTGTCTCTGTTGCAGGGAGAGTTGCAACTCAACAGTCATCATACTAAATAAAATGTAGCTCCTGTTTTTCCCAGCCCACATATATTTAACTGTCTGTCTTAAAAAGCTCAAAGTATATTGGCCGACTGTACAATTGAATAATTATCTTGATAAAGAACAGAGAGAACAAAATAGCAACTTAGTGCCATCAACATTTTAATATGTCCCTTACGTGTCTGTTCTGTTAGTGTAAAACTGAACAGATGATCTTTGGATCTGAAACAAAACATTGAGGGGAAATGTGAGGTTTTGACATGATGACATTTCTGTAATGATGTTTTAAATTATTCAATTGCAACACCAAGGGACAGAAAAAGTCGCAGCATAACGTTAAATCACGATGCAAATGCTGTGCGTAAAATATACAAGGACCATTTTGTTTTTGTTTGATTTAATAGGGAAGCTGTTTAGCTGGGTGGATTTAAAATGATGTTATAAGGCTACTGACACTGCAAGTCCCTATAGGGATATTGTAGTGAGTTTTAGTTGGGGCTGAAGTAAACAGAAAGGGAGGGGAGTGTGCGCAAGGCTTTGGAAACAGGCATGCAGACAGCCGACCACTGCAAAGTGTTGAGCGCGGGACAGGCTGGCTTTAGCCCACACCACTCGTCCTCTGTCCAAGAGAAGACCCCAAAGCTCTGCTGTGAGCCGCGCACACTCATCCCAACCAATAATGTGAACATCAGACGGAAACGCTTGTCAGATGTTTAAACTCATCGTCGCTTCATTGTACTTCGTCTATTTTCAACACTGTCACACAGTTTGCAGCCAGGCTACAGTAGGCTATCCACAGGGATACCTGGTGTGAGATGCGGCAATGTCCCGAGGAATATGCCCACGCGTAAACTCTTGCGGATCCGTTTGGATTTTGTCAGCGGTCATATTTGCGGTGAATGTGATCGACGTGGACGCGTACAGCTGTCATGAAGTGAGGACCGCTTTCCAGCTGCGGCAGGTCGGCCCGCTGCACCGCGTCCCGGAGACACCTGGCACAGGTGAGCCAGTGGCTTTGGCGCCTCATAGTGAAGAGCACTTTGGCTAAAGCGCACTGCAAACATCATAGTTTGTTAATGGATCAGTCACACATTTAGCTTTAACTACAATCATAGCAGTTCCAGCAAATAGGCTACCACGTGTAGATGTGTTATATGGTTGATTACCTATTTACAAAAAGAAAAGAAAACTCCTTTAATTAATACACAGTTCTTCTAACTATTCTGTACTTCTGTCAGAAGCGCACGTGGGTCTGTAGACACTGAGTGGTCTCAGGTGACAGCAGCAAGAGATTGACAGGGTGAGAGACAGAACAGATATTTCTTTCTGTCTTCACTTAGTGTCTCCTCATATTAGTCATGTTAGTTGATGAGACCTTTTTAAAGGCTTTGACCATAAAATATCTGGTGATGATGTTTGTATTAAACAATATCCAAATAGGGCTGTCCTCGATTAAAGACATTCTTAGTCAACTAACACTCATATTTGAGACTAATTGATAAGTAATCATCAGATCTGTAAAACTGAGTTTCTCCACAAAGAGTCCTGCAAAAGCACCACTTTAAATCGTGTGTTTACCTGAGATGTGCTCATAAGTTTATTGGAAATAAGTTATTCTGCATGAAAAAAGCATTAAAAAAACTAGAACCTAAACGACCGATTAGTCAACTAATTGACTAAAGAGGGTGCAGCCCTATATCTGAAATTATCTTAAAGTAAGTGAAGTGCATCTTATACCTATAAGTCAGTCCCTTTTCCTCCACATTCTGAACATCCCCAGAATATATCTGTATTGGTATGGCATTGATTACATGTTGAAGTCTCCCAGTAGGCAACATCTGATCAGTCTGGTTTAAATCATCTTGATTTTCCAACACAATTTGCAGCGTCACATGCCACCCAGCTGCTTATCATACAAGCAGGCTGTTTGGAGAGATTAAACAATTATTTAGCAAATTTTCTTTGGCAGAGAAGTTGGCCAGCACATGCACAAGCTGCTGAGACAGGGGTTTTTGAGCTAGAACAAGTCGAGGGTGATGCTGAGGTCTAATCTCTGGGGATTAACAGGATACAATATTGTGTCCACAATAGAGGGAGTGATTGATTTGCAATCTTACAATCTTACATACTGCTGTCTGTTGATTGTCTGTGAGTTTGTGTATTGTTTTTCAGTAGATTGTAAAAACTGAAGTGCCCTTCTGGGATTAATAAAATTCTCTGAATCTGAATCTTCAGATTGACTTGCAGAAGTCAGCCACTACCAACTCTTGGCCATGTGTTTTTGGATACTTGGGGTGGCACAGGCCCTTAAATGTGCATGCACTTCAGGAGCCACAGAAAATATACTGTCCAGACTCCCACAGCAAGCCCATAGAGTATTTTGGCACCTATTTTTTATTTTATTTCTTTGTCTTTTGTCAGATTTTTGCCAGAGCGATGCTTGAAAGCAGCTTCAAATGCCTTGAAGGTTTTGTGGTATGTGTTTTCCTCCTGCACACTGAGCAAAAGTTATTTTATGAGAATAAACATTGGTTCCAAATCTGTTTTGGAGGCAAAATGCATTTTGAGCGGGTTTAGGCTTTGGCTCAAATATGCTAGGTTTGCTTGAAAGTTATTCTGCAAGCACAGTAAGAGACTTCATCCCTTTAAACTAATTGTGTCATGTTTCTTCTATGCAGGGTCATTTCAATTTCATATATATTTGAACACAAGAAATCAGGCTATTCAGTATGCATTATTATTATGTTTTACTCTTGTCTTTTAAATCTTTTATAGTTGCTATACATCTTTTTGCCTTTTTGTGAGTCTTTTAGTCCTGGGATGTCTAAGATGTAATTGTTTCCTGGCAAATATTCAAATACCAGTAGATGAATGTATGTGACTACAGACAAGAATCCTTGCAGCAGTAGTGTCACATGCAGGTTGGTGGCAGCTCAAGTATCATCAGTCTGCATGCTGTAACAGGGAGAAGAGCAATAGATAGCTGAGAGGCAAACATACCTAGAGGTGCATCCAAACCACTCGATATGTTTGTTTAGCAGAGTGTCACTACTAGCAACAGAGGATGTCAATTTCATTGCAAGCAGTAGTTTTGGGGGGACAACGGGAGGACCTTGGTCTTCTGAGGATGTCAGCAGTCTGGAGCGAGGCTGGCGTGACAAGCTTTTACAGTCTGCAGTGCATTGGCGCACGCTACTGTACATCAGCTGTTAAGCATTTTACCTGACAGTGAGCATACACACAGTATGGTGTGAAGGGTATGCAATAGTCTTTGCTTTCCCCAGGATGGGACAGTAATGGATTTGATTGTGAGATCATGATAAAAAACACTGGGATAATTGTGAATATCCTGACAAATTGACTGCAGTTTACTTCCCATTTGTGATGCAATAAAAATATTGTTTCTTTAAAAAAGAGTCGCATTGTTTCGAGAAAAAAAGTCACGAGAAAAGAGTCGCAGTAATGTTTCGAGAAAAAAGTTGGAATGCTTCGAGAAAAAAAGTCATGAGAAAAAAGTCGTAATGTTTTGAGAAAAAAGTCACAGTTTTAGGAGAAAAAAAGTTGCAATATTTTGAGAAAAAAGTCCCAACAAAGTATAATGTAAGGTAAAGTGATTCCAGTGTGTTTTAGTGCTGTTTTAAGAGTTTTAAGCATTTTTCATTGATAATCGGGATAATATCGTGAATCTAAATGATTTTGACCAGGATAATCGTGGATGAAATTTTGCCTACCCACCTCTATATTTTATTTTTGAAACACACCTTCTATAACGTTTTTTTTTGTAAAATGGGGCTGATATGATGCAGATACAAACTGCGGCTCTTTGGTCCGGACTATTAATTGATATAAATATTTGTGTTTGTTTAAAAGGTGTGGTGAAGTGCATTTTTGTGCATTAACACCCCACCGCCTCTCTGCTGTCCCTTCCCTTCGCAGCTAATCAAACATTGCTGTAGCTTCACCCGTACATTTTGGGCTTCTATGTTATTTTGCTTTTATTTAAACTTATCCTAGAGAGGTTGTTTTGGGTCAGAGGCAATCTTGTCTTCAAAGCGCTGACCAATGGAAGGGGGTGCAGGAGTGGGAGATTTGGTGTATATGTGTGTGTGTGTACACAATTATGCTACTCTGCTTCAGTTCTCAGATCAAATGCCAATAAAAGCAACTCTTGAAATTTGAAGTGGCAAAACTTCAGCCCGTTTCACAGTCTGATGTTTGTTTTAGGATACAGTGCTGCGCTTCATTCATGTGTGGTGAACTGATTTCTCACCGAGCTCCAGGAGTGTGGCAGCAGGGAACTTCAGAGCCGGCCAACTGGATATGATCCTATATAAAAATAATTGTAGTTTCACGGTACATATATTATTAGATATTTTTATGCAATATTTCTGTTCTTGATTCTTGCAATACGCAGTGACTGTGGCTTATGAAATGTAGCATTAACTGAATGTAAAAATATTTCTCACTACACGTAAATTAATTGATTCCTGCTATTACTGTTATTTATTTCCAATTAATAGGTATAGAAATGTATGTTGTAGTTTACAAGTAAACTACAACATAGTTTAGAGGAATTTACGGTTGTGCAATATCTTGATATTATATCGATATCATGATATGAGACGAGATATCGTCTGAGATTTTGGATATTGTGATATTGTAGTGTTGTCTTTTCCTGGTTTTAAAAGCTGTTCTGGCTGTTTTGTTATTTGCCTCTACTCACTTAGTCATTATATCCACATTACTGATGATTAGGCCTAGTCTATTCATCAAAAATCTTTGTAAATATTTTGTAAAAAGCACCAATAGTCAACCCGACAATATCGTCGCAATATCGATATCGAGGTCAAAAATGAGTGTGATATTTGATTTTCTCCGTCTTGTCCCAGCCCTATAATAAAAATACCACGTGTGTGCTGAAGCTGTGTTATTGAGTGATCATGAAATGACTCACTCTGGAGTATTTCACCAATTCTGTATGTCCTTGTATTGAATTATTTCAGAGCAAAATATGTGCTTTCCAGGCATTAAATGTTTGTTCCCTGGGCCACACTTTATAAAGAGCGACTTTATCTCCATGCCAGATTCAGCATCAAGGGAACGAGTGACATGAAGTTGCTTATCCTGTGATTATTTTGAAGAGTTATGGCCACTCTTGTGCTGTGGTACTCAGCCAAATGCTCCATATTGAGATTACCACAGGGTGCTGATATAGCCCTTAGGAGATAGATCATTTGGAAAGCAGACAGCTAGCAGTGCTGTTCACAGACGCACTAATTCTACAGCTGCCTTCTTAGATAATGTCCTCAGATATGATCAACCTATTTTCCAGCTCAGTTAAAAGTGATTGGGCAGAGTTTATCTGATCGTGTACATACCACACACAGAGCTTGTTGTTCAACTTATTACTCCACTGCCATTCTCTTGATTTACTGGGAGTCATTAACAGCTATTTTGGAGTAAAAGAGAAAGTGTCTTGTATCTTGAATACAAAGCAAGCAGGGTCATGTGTTAATAGCAAGGGAATGGGAACACAGTGTGTTATCACATGTTGCCACATCCTTAACCAGTTACAGCGTCGCAAGCCTTGGCAAGCTCTCAAAGCTTCAACGTGTTCTTTGATTGGCCGTAGTTATTTTTGATTCCCTTTTTTAACTCGGCCCTTCTCGCTGGCAGAGCGTACACATGGCGCACACCTACTGTACTCCACTTAAAATCTCTGAGCATCTGTGTTTTCTTTTCCTGGCCACGTCTCAACTGCCTACTTCAGTGTGATGTCAAATTCACACCAGAACATTTGTTTTGTAGAACTGAAGTCATTAGAAAAACACTGGTGGTAGGCCTATGACAATAATTACGTTATCGACTTATCGAGGTCATGTCCATATAGTGCACGATATCGCCCGTTGTGTTTACATGCATGTTTGTTTACATACAAGAATGTCACCAACATTTGAGCCAACATGATGCCAGAATAAACAGCAGGAGTTTCCCGACTATAATAATGACCGAAAAACCTATTACTGTTAACGAGCCGGGACGTCGACTTTGTTTAAAAACAGTGGCAACTTGTTGTTGTTGTTGTTGTTGTTGTTGTTGTTGTTACTTTTATCTAACTTATAGCTAATATGTTGTTAATTTGCACTGTTTGTTAACAAAGGTCCTAATCATTCAGGAGCTTGATTGGCAGTAATGACTCTTATTTTAGTTATGTTTTATTTATTTGGGATATTTTAATATTTTTTATTAAGCTTATTCTTAAGAATGAAATGCTATTTGAAAGGGTGCACTTGCATTATTATGCTATTACATTATCATTATATCAGTGGCAGAAAATGATCTTAAAATGACAATAATATTGTTTATCATCACAATATATTTCTGGGACAATATTTCATCCAACAAAAGTAATTATTGTGACAGGCCTAATTGGTAAATAACATCTCCGACAATATCTTTGAGTAAAAAGAAAGCAGAGATTATTGAAGTGCACCTCAGCACCTCAGTTGCTCTTTCTCCAGCCGACCCCCAAACACTCAGCCTCACCAGTGTGTCCCAGTCTGAAGCTGATTACTCTGTCTGAGTCGCTCTCTACACAACATCTCTTATTGGATTTCAGCCTAAGTCTATCTTGTGTTTCAGTTGATTGTGTGCTACCTTACCCTCCTGGCTTGCTACTGTGTTAGAGGCTGATTTTATGAGGTTAGTCGACTGCCAAGTCTATCATCTCCAGAAATATAACCTTTTAGAAAAGATGAACCTTCTTGTTCTCTAGGGATAGAAATGGTACAGGTGGAGAGCTGGTTTCTGAGAGGGAGTGTTCAACAGATTATTTTTAATTGTTAACATAATTACTCTGCCAGTGTGTGGCTGAGCACCACTCGGATACAAACCCCCAGGAAGAGCACCGGGGTTTGAAGCCAATTTGACATAGTGGCCAGACGGTGGTATTACAACTATGGCGGCTGTCACGTGATGCCCTCTGGCCCAAAAATACTTTTTCCCATTGACTTACATGGTGAAAGAGACATCTGTAAAAAAAAATTCCTATGTCACAACCCCTGCGAAATGACTTTGATCCATTTGGTTTGATAGCATTTCAAAAGTCTGGAAGAGCTGCAACATTTAATTATTTAATCTCCATTCAGGTTAGCCAGAGCGCTAAACCGGATGTAGCCTGCTCGAGCAGCAACGTTCATCTGGGGAATTTTAGAGGCGGCACTTGAGCTTTTTTGACTTTCATAGGAATGAACAGAGCTCTGCCTTGATCGCTGTATCCAGGTTTTTATTATACATCCATGCTCTGATATAATGCATCTATCTGCCAGCCTTCCACTTCTCTCTTTAAGCTCTGTCCAACCTCTGCCCTCTGGCGTGGCTTTGGACCCTGTGCCAAAAACTGTAGGCAGCTCTAGCTCGGGGTCTGGGAAAGCTAAACATTCCAGTTGAGTTTCAAGGTTGTCCAAAAAATGCAGGTATGCGGCAAAGACCCTTTTGAGATGTGTTTTCATTCAACGCGGTCCATCCAAAACACAGCAGATCAGTATAGAGTAAATATCCTGTATGTTCAGTGGATCTGGGAACTTCAAAGGGAGCTGGCTTCCTGAGGCAGAAGGGTAACTTCATTAATTGCCTACTTTCTAACAAAGTTATTCTTGTTCTCCCAAAAAATATCAAAACAGCAGCATCAGGAAACCGCTACCCCCCCGGTCATCAACGCATTCCAAATCATAACAAAATTTCCATACCATATTGAGCAGATGTGAGCTGCATATAAATGCTTTTATGAGTGCAGGAGTTTCTGCACATGCGTTTGAAAAAGGTGGTTACAACATCTTCTCAGCAGTATACTGTATACTGTAGTACCATATATTGAGACTGGCATGTGAAGTTAGCAGGGCAATTATACAGTGGTAGAGTTTCTCCACTCCAGAGTTTTGAGTTGTGCAATGAAGGGCACTGAGGTGTTGCTGAATGGATTGTGACTAACAAGTCGAGACCCCTGAGCCATGGCTTTAATACGGCAAATTACTCCAGAGGTATTTGTCACCTGAGGACGATTAAGGGAATTAGGATTCAGAGTTGACATCCAGTCTGGAGAGCAAAGTGTGTTGAGGTTTAGTCAGGCAGAATGAGTAGCATATACACACTGGGCACTAATTACAATGGACCTGTAGAGTTCAGTCCCCTTGGTCTATATTAAGTCGCATTAAAGCCAAGATTTGTTATTTGAAAGCAGATGGCAAAATAACATTTACAATTCTTTGAAAACTTTGAAAAATTTGTAAAATAAAATCACTGTAGAAAATGCTGCTACAAAAAGTGTCAACCCTCATATTTTGCATGTTATATCCCCGACAGGGCGTTTTATCTGTTCTTACCAGTTTTTAAAAACACAATCTTTAACATATTAAAAAAAACAGTTATTTAAAGTTATAATCTCAAAGATCTCCGTTTCGAGGTGAGATCCAAAAACACACCCACAATTATCACTTATTGCAGATTTTTTTTTTGGATCTCACTTCCAGAGACTTGCATTGATTTTTCCCGGGAATTTTGCCACAGACACCCAGTTCTTAATACTGTAAGTGCAAGGGCTTTCATCAGTGGGCCATAGGCTCAATCCCCATTGTGACTTAACAGACATTTATTTAAATGATAATCTTTGAGATTATTATTTTAACCAGTGCATCTACAAGGTGGACAGACTGTGTGACCTCTGCAGATCTCAGTTAGCTGTCTTCCAGTTCATACTCTCACAAAAAATACTTATTGCTTTAAGTATTTACAGTAATGACACACCTTAATCATCACTGGCACAGCCAGCTGCCCTCAGAGGGGCGCAATAGTTGAAAATCAAGGTGTGGTGCCAGTGAAATGCACCAGTTTCTGGAAGGTCCAACAACTAATTACTTTATTTTTTGGCAAAAACTACAGCATGGAGACAAACTCCACAACAATGCTGTGGAAAAATACCAGTTATGTGATCAAGGTACAGTAAGGTCAACCTAAAAAAAAAAAAGAAATGCATTTAAAACTAAAGCCTCAGAAGTTGACTGTATGAGTGAAGCCATCAAGACGCAGGATACCATGGCTGAGACTGGAGAGACGGTTCACACAGTAACTTCATGGCAGAGTGGCAAAGAAACAGTAAAGTTGAAGTGAACTCAAATGACATTTTGGCTTATTTTCCCAGCAAGATAACAAGTCGATATGTAAAGCCAAATCTATGCAGGAATGCCTTAAATGCAACAATGCTGATCTCAGCCTCGGTCAAGTCAGAGACCAGTCCAATCCATCCAATCAAACATGGAGCTGGACTTGAAAATTGTTGTTGAGTCATGTTCCCCAAGCAATTTGACAGAGCTTGAGTAGTTTTGCAAAGAATAATGGGGAAAATTGTCCAGATGTTCAAAACTATTACTGTTGCCAAAGGTGCCTACTAAAGCTTGACTAGAAGAAAGTATGCAAATATTTTGAATAGATAGATAGATAGATAGATAGATAGATAGAAACAGCAGGACACCTCAAAATTGATATTGTCTTATTGTACTGTCCCATTAAATTTGGATATATATATATATATATATATATATATAAATATATATATATTTACGCTGACATCAAACACCCTTTAAAACCCTCATTACACCAAATGCTTTACTTCATTAAAGTGTGTATGGTCTATTCTGTATACTGAAAATGTAAATGCAGTATGGTTTAAATAATACACGTTAGATATTTATAGATATGTCCTACATTGTAGCACTTCAATGACTCTTTAGAGTCCTTGGATGACTTTAGTCCTCAATACATATTTTAGTTTGCTCTTTAGGCAGAAGCCACTAAAATGCTTTGTTAATATACTGTATGCAAATTATTTTCGAAGACAAAAAAAAGAGCGGTCTCAGCAATATCTTTGCTGTTGGACATGCGAATAGTGACATGGCTTCTAATGATTCCAGTAAGTGGCGTGGTGTATTCGTGACACAGTCAGCCTGTCCTGACTGCTGTGGTGGCTTTAACAGCCAAAGTCTTTCTGGGTATCACTTACTCCATGCAGCTACTCGCAAGGGACGGAGAGGCCAGGCTGGATTCCACTGTGAGTCCCTGGATATTAGTTTCATATCACAGATAACACACAAACACAAAGGAGAGAAAGAGCCAGCCAGTGAGGAGAACAGGGTCAGGGACAGAAGGGGAGAGAGGACACATACCAAATATGGTGAAATGACAACATTAAAACTCAATATCATGCTTTTAACAGCAGCAAATATTTGACAAGTGGCACACCTTTTGTATTTAAGTATTTTGCTTTGCCGAGGGCTCTAATAATTGAGAGCTTGTTATGGGTAAAGTGTTTTTATGAATCCACTTAGATAAGGTCCTCACTGTGTGTAGACACTGATATTTATTGAGTGATTGACAAGCATGCCATTTTTTTTTAGTAGTTGGTGGAAATCTCGACAATATAGCTTCTAGAAAAGGCATTCATGGATGGTTGTTGCATGTAATTCTACCCAGACAGCCAATACTGTATACTCAGACGTTACCTCACTTCCGTGCGCACATGACGCTCTTAATATTACGTTACATGACTTTCTGCTTTGCTCCTGTCATAATCACTACAGCCACTAGAGGGCGCCGCCTAACAAGAAACAATATGGGT
>JAOVVB010088804.1:0-13410 GCA_028570985.1 Heterobranchus longifilis
AAACCTGTTGGTGTTAACTACACCATGAAACAAGGCAATGTTATTGGGGCTTTGGTGGATGCGCATGAAAGACACCTGAGGCTGTGGAGCTCTTTCCAGTGTGCTTTCCTGCCAGTAAAGCGGAGCATCGTAACTGGGAACAAGCTGCTCCAAATGAACAGGCCAGTCCTGCCGACACATAATAAAAATCACCTGATCCTGCCTGGATCCACCAAAAGGGTGCAGAGGGTGTAGAGGATGAGTGCAAGAGCACATTTTGCTGACTGTCTGAGCTTTAGGAGTGGAAGATGGGCCAAGCCACACGACAGCGACAGACAAACGTGGACATCCTCGCCAGCAAAAGCTGTGAGAGGTTTGTGGCCGCTCAGCAGGTGTTTTTGCATCCTGCTGCCAGTGTAAACACCACACGATTCCTAAGTGGCTCGGTGTACAGTATAGGATGAAAAGAAAGCAAATCATCCCCTTTTACGCTTGCAACATAATAACAATGACATGTAAATAGTGAGGCACAAATACATGACTGCTGTTTCTGTGGGTTTTTGTGTAGATGAGGAACCAGACATGTGGAGATATGATACTAGGACCACGACTAAGACACACAATCAATTATTAAATATTGAAGATGCATACAGAAGTATTTCTGTCACATAAAGCGTATACCTGTACAGCAGAAGTATTCCCCTTTCCCTTCTCATAATCTGAGCTCTGATTGGACTGCTTGATACTGGCAGAGAGAAAGGAAGACCGGTGGTAATGGGGGCCTTAGCAGAGATGCTAATGATAACGCATATAGAGCTAATAATACCAGCGGTGTGTGTGACGAGTGACTGCAGTGAGCCTGCCTCCTACCTGTCTCCCACTATGCCATTAACATGTCATGTTGGTGAGGGCCCGTCCTACGGGTCACTTTATAATGAGCAAATGCTCTGACAGTTTCCAACACATGCAGACGCACACTCACACACATAAACACACAAGCAGGATTGTGTGCACACATACTCTGAGATGCGAATAGCTGTCTCTTATCAGAGTCTGGCAGCTCCCGCCGACACGGCAGAGGCCTTCTACACCAGGCAGAACATGATTTCTCCTGGGAACACTTTTTCCATTTCCTGCTTTTGAAGGGAAACTAAATAAGCCACGTTTGTCCTCATCTGAATACATTTGACCCATTAAAACGACTCTGCTCTCCCGCGTCCTTCTCTGCTGCCGTGTTGTAAAGTAGACCGTGTCGCCCACAGAATGCAAATGACAACAGTGGCGGTGGGTGTAGCGTGCCCGGCGCCTGGCAGGTGCAGATAGTGGCAGAGGTGACGTGGACTGAGGAGGGGGTAAAAGTGTTGAGTGGGAGCTCCAATTAGTCCCTCACATTGAGGAAGAACACGAGTCAGCCTCTGTCATAGGGGTCCCCTATTTACTAATTCACTCCTCTGTTACTTTAACACACAATTAATCAATGACAGGAAGGTGTAGTCGGAGCTGTTCATCAGGAGCGTAACGTGAGCCAGGGTGAATTAATACAGTCACTGGGGGGATTACAGCTTACCATGCTCTCTCTCTCTTCCTGAAACAAAAAGGAATTGCCACCGAGACAGGAGCAATTTAAATCGACAACACTGAGTAATGACTCAATTTGCTGCACAGTCTAAACACCACAAGCAAATGGCATTACTAAATCATTAGAGTGGATCTAGATCTCTGGTTAGAAGTCAGTGGATGATATGGCTGCTCTTAGAATCTATGAGCTGCGCTCAAACTGTGAATACCTGGATATTATAAATGGAGCTGCGCCGAATACTAAAAACAAACTTGTAGATACTTACAAGCACTTGGATATTATGTGGCAGCATTTTTAAAAATGCACAACTGTACTCACCCAAGACCAACAAACAATGTAGGCAGACAGTATGCCATGATGTTTTATACATTTATTTTTTATCCATTTCCATTTCTATCTAGTTTGAGAACTTGCCAAGAGAATACGATTTGATAGCCTTATCAGAGTGGCCAAAAAATAATTGGGGTGAATCAGGCTTAACTCACTGAGAGCTGAAAACGAAAATGATGGAACATTCAACATTAGACTCTCTCTCCACAACGCAGTTTTACCTCAGCCACGAATATGCTGTACAGTATTTGCATGCACTTTTTTTTTTTACCAACAAAAATGTTTTCTTGCTCTGCTGTCTTTCGCTTTTTAACCTTGTTAATCCTTTTTGTTTTGATTTATAGTATTTGTACGCTTACACTCCCAAGAAGTAGATGTTAAGCACCTAATGCTTAGATATGTCAGAGCTCCGCTTTACGCAAAGAAAGCATACACCCTCATACACCCTGGCTGTCACAGCAGTCTCATTTAAATGTAATCTAAATCCTAAAAACCCAGAACAGTTCGATTTAGATTTTGCACATCATTAAGTCATTTATAATTAATGCACTGCTAATTAAGGCTTTCTAGTTATTAACAGGATGTTTGATTCTAATTACATTAAATTCTCAGCCTTAAAGGAAGTCTAGTATTTGAATCTTATTGAAACCTGATAAAAAGATGCCCGAAATGATCCAAGCATATTTAATAGTACATGAAAAATCACAGCGAATGGCAGGCTTACCTTGTCGTCTTGGTCGCTCTCTGTGTCACACTGCAAAAGAAGAAAAAGAAAGGCAAAGGTGAAAATGAGGAATCATATGTCTACATTCTTGTTTTATAACTGTCCCTGCTTGCACGGTATTCCATTTCAATACACCATGATCTAATTTACCTTAGCAAATGGCATATCTTATCAGCTCTTTAATGACTTATCACATACTCATATTCAGTGCCTGAATATCATCAGATCACTTAATTAGCTGACACATGCACCAGCATGTGAAACAAAGCTAATTTCTCACGAGCAGCCGTGCCCTCTTTAACATTGAAACCTATGTGAAATTCAGACGGAGCTGGAATCTCAAAACACTAACCGCTGCTAGAATTATAATTCCATGATGTGTGTTCCTGCTTGAGGCTGGGAACGGAGAAATGACAAGAAGAGGAAGGAAACTTTGTAATGGAGGGAGGAAAAAGTGGTTGGATTTCATTTTTTCTTTCCAATTTCAATTTCAAGGTCCACTTAATTCTTTATCAACTAATTAGTGTGATGCTGGGTGACTGGCGGCCCTCAACGTTGTGCATATGGCTGAGGTGCAGAGAAGCACTGGAGTCGGTAATGAAGAAGGCACTGGGGGGGAATATGGGCAGGGGTTGGCACAGTGTGTGTGTGTGTGTGTGTAGGCGGGGGGACCGGGAGTGCAGGGAGGGGTTGGTGGGTGTCGATTAAAGTAGCGAGGGAGTGAAGGAAGGGGGTGAAATGATTGACAGCCCAGGGAGTGAGCGACAGAAGGGCCTGCCGTTTTTTCTTCCTCTCCCGTTTTTTTTTTTTTGCTTCCACCTCTTGTTTTTTTGCTGATCTGGAGCCCTGCAGAGCTCAAAGGTAGCTGGCTGGGCTCGTGGCTGCTCTGTTTCTGAGGCTGGACGGTAAAAAGGGGCCTTGCGAGCTCAGCAGGAGCATAGCATCCAATTTACAGGCCTGTCCCACACAGCCCCAGGGGCCGCCCGCGGCACACTGCCATGATGGTCAGCTCCAGCAGCTCATAAATTATGCAGAGGCAATAAACGCACTGGGCAAACACTCCTCAGACGTTTTCCTGCTCTCCATTTCTCTCTCACTCTCTTTCTCCACCACCCACAACATTTCATCGCCCATTTTAATGCAGTGTGCAGAGAGCCAGCAGCCCCATACAGTAGACTGTCAGCTGGAAGAATAAATAAGGGTAATGAAAGACGAGTGCACATTCGGATTACACGTCAATGTTTGTGTAATACAAAAAGCTGCACACTGTGCATTTATGCACATCTATTCTAGCTTGTGAATAAATAGGCGTGTCGGCCATGCATCGCTCTCTCTTGCGGCCTCCCGCACAAGATCAGATGAGCAGTATTAGCCATCTCAACTGCTTCCACATATTCAGGCCTCTCAGAATGTGACAACAGTAATGCGACCGAGCACTCATTAGCTGCTTCTCTGCCTGTGCACACTACACACCCGGGAACACAGGCATGCGAGGGGTTCAAATAATGGACATCATTTGAGTTTTTCCACTGTGTTGTGATCCATGAAAAAACACTACCAGCCTTTCTTTCTCGTGTTCTCTTTTTTTTTTTCTCGCTCTCCCTCCTTTCCCTGTTCGCTGGCTGTGCAGCCAATTGCTTTGATTGCCAAGATAGAAGCCGGCTGGAATGACTTGCCCTTGCTTGTGAAGCAAATGGAACATGCTAATGGAACTCATCGTATTACCCGATGCAAAAGTGCCATAGCTCATTACTTTAAGATAAAAGGATATCATTGTAGACGGCAAGCAGAATTGACTTTCTGTGCTGCGACTTGATGATGATTTAATCAACTGCTCTCTTTCACTTCTCATCCCTGCGCCTGTCGCTTTTTCGCAGGTGCCACTAAACGAAGCACTCACACGGCTAGTGGGGGAGAGAAAAGAAAAGAAATTGCTGTCATTATTTTTTTTTCCCTAGGAATAGAGGTATGCAAATTTCCCAGAGCGACAAAGGGTGGAAAAAGGGAAAACTTAATAAAATGGAAATACCTTTATAATGAGCAAAGTAAAAAATCCTGAGATCAAGCCTGACAGGCAAGGGCAGGCAATTTGATCGTCCTTACAGTGCAGACGCCAAAGCTCCCTTGAACTCGCTGTTCAAGTATAGAGCAAAAAGTAACAAATAATAACATCTCTGAAAGATAAAAAAAACACATCTCAGGCATACAAACAAGTCAGAGCTGTCACTCACTGATAAGTGATCATAGTGAACTAATGCGTTGCCTCATGCATAAAGCAACCTGAGGCGGGGGAGAAGAATCCCTGCATATCTGAAATTTTTTCACTCCTTGTATTTCTGCTTACTGACTCTTACATTAGAAACGGAGACGGAAAGCTAGAAAGTCTCAGCTTTGCACTGGGAAACGTTATGAATTATTGGTGCGCCTCATCATTAATAACTGAGGCATGGTATTGTTTTAGGAGCTAAGCATGAGCTCAAAAATCCAGTTATTGCTACTGACGGGTGAGTATATACAGTAAATCTGCAGAGCTATGGTTAACTGTAATGTCAAAAACACTTTATACAAAATCCTGGGAGGCCATGTTTAATGAAAAGACATATGTCAGAGGTTTAAAATGAATAGATTATACTGAAGAGAGAAAAGACACAACAATGGTGCTATTCAGATCAGTGGAGTTCGGTCTCTGACAGGCGGTAGGAAATGGGTCTTATTTAAAGCAACATTCATGTACAATAAGGAAACCATTAGTCCTGGGAGGGGGCTGACAAAGAAAAGTGATACTCTACCCAGGCCCACTGCTATTTACACAGGGCCAGCATTATACTGTACAGCTAGACCCCAGTGTTAAGTTTAAGTAACACAGGAATGTCAAACATTAGCGTCAGCTCTAAGAGCTGTTGATGTTGGCCTGTATCCGGAGCACTTCTGATTGCCCCTCTGCTCTCACGCGGGCCTCTCTTTTGGCTGAGTGCTCTTACAAATTTCCCTACGCTCTGTCCAAGCATCGAGCCTTTTGTTTATATTGGTCTGAAAGTAGGAGTAAATTATTCTTGTCCTAAATCCTCTCCAGCTGAGAGTAATACTGGCCCAATACAAGGGGAACATAAGGGAACCATGGGCCGAATGCTAAATGATGCAGCTATGCTATCGTCTGTAGCAGCAGGGCTCACCACACAAGTCTCCTGCTAGAGCTACCCGCAGAGAAATGTCTGTACTAAAGAGGTAACCACATCACACAAGGATGCGTGCAAGGCAAGTATGCCATGTTCCCTTTTCCAACATAACCTTCTGGAAATCCACTGGTCCACAAATACTAACAGATGTGAAGTCAATCAAGAAAAAAATGACATGCCCAACCGATAATTCTGAAGACAAACAGTGTGTGTTTAACAGGCTTGTTATGATGATTTTGTATCCACTGTCTCTGGTGTTAAAAAGTTGTCTCGAATCCAATATTTTCAAAAAATGGCATCTCCTTAAGTCTGGAGCTGCGATGGATGCGTATTGTCACCCCCATGAGTGACATTAGCCTCAGGTTATGCTGGTTGCTATCCATGACCTTAGAATTAATTATGGTTGATATGGGCTTCATAAAAGTGCCCCGTTGCACAGAGGATGGTGTCTGTTTATCAGCCTGAGCCAGGTTATCCTGCAGGATGGCTGAAGGGGTTAAAACCCAGGGAAGAAGCCAACCTGCCTGCTTGCCTGGGAGCTGGAAAGACAGCATGAAGGATGGCAGCCATTGCCAGGGTCAGCTATGACAGTGCCAATTTGATATGCTGTCGTCAAGGGCTCCTCATTCCCTCCTCCTAACAGCTCCTTCCTGATATAGCTGCGCGTCCTGATGGTTTTCTGATGCAAACAGTCACATGGCAAAATGGTTTTCTCCCCTCCCGCCGCATCCTCCTCCATCTGCTGCTGGGGCCTGGGTGCCGCCGACCGCCTGCCTGTCACAGCGTGCGTGGAAATTAGCTGGGGAGGAGGTGCTCGCTTGTGCTAATTACATTTTAATCATTGGAAATGTGTTGGCAAATCAAGCCTTGATTGCCATCTTGGAGCCCAGTGCTCCTCTCTGCAGGTTGGGGGTGGGGGTGGGGGTTTGTGGGGCTAGAATGTGGCTGAGCCCAGACTCGCCAAGCTGGACGCCTCACTCTCCACCACAGCTTGATATGGCGGCATGCCTGGCCTACCGCTGGGTAGGGGCTGTGCCACATTATTCATGAGGAATAGAGGAAGACCAGCATGGCGAAATGGGGATCTGTGCCATGCTTATTCTCAAATCCCCCACTCACACCTCCCGTATCCCTCTCTCTCTCTTTCTCACCCACACATTACACAGTCTGCCAGTCCCGCCACTGTGAATTGAGGAACAACAAATAGAGCCGGGCAGGAGGAGACTGATGAGCTCAGGGTTTGCTACACAGCACCTGCTTTGGCACACAAAGCTGGAGCAGCAGGCCCCGTCACAATACGCTCACAAATTACTTTCTTATAACACAGGGAAAAAAAAGAAACTTGGCTACATAAAATTTTGACTTTTTCAGAAAAAATTTGGAATAATCTTAAGGTTGGCAACACGAGTGTGGTCGATACATGTTGCTGACAGGAGATGCACATATGGTCCAGTTTCTTGATCTGTACCAGAAACACCAACATGACTGCTGTGCTCAACACTGGCTTCATGCAGCTCCTCCACCCGTTGTGACTTATGATATTAATGATGATCTGCCCAGGATAGACCTTCTGTTAAAAAGCCCCATTTCCTTGGTCCACTGCTACAGTACAGACTGGCACTGTTTCACGCACGCACGCACGCACGCACGCACAAAATGTACACTGTGCTCAAGTGACTTCACATTGTAGTGAACCTCAAATAAAGTAGAAATATGACCAGCCAACGCACGTTTCATGAAACGATATTCATAAAAGACAGTTAAAGTAAATACACCTAAACGTTCAGTGCGTGGAAGGAAATTCAACATGACATGCCTGACTTGGACTGATCTTTAAAATAAGCAGGGTTCTGAGGCGCTGACATCGAACATCTAATTTCTACAGCATCTGCTTGATGTCGAACTGTCGTAGAAAAATATGGTAGGAAAGAGAAGAACCTCAAAAAAATCACAAGGAAAAGAAAATAGCACAGCTTGAGTGTTTGAGACAGGTCTATACAGTCACATAAGGCAAACGCCTCTTTCATTAGCCAAGAATGTTTCGTCAGGGAGGACCAGACTTCTGTCTGGACTAATATAACCAGGTCTGATCCACATGTGCAGCACTGGCCAAATGCAGCAAGCCAACATCTGAATGCAATTTCCCTTCAAATGTAAAACTTTATCCAGTAGATATTCAATTTGACCGCAAACTCTGGATTCCACTCACTGGGGCAGTGGAGCTAAAGGAGGGACGATGGCGGAGGAGGGCAGAAAAATGAAGCCTTCCATAAAATAATAAGAACTTTATAGTCTGTGACCTCTGGTTTCAATACTCTGGAGTACATTCTTTTTATGTTTTATTTCACTGGACTGTGCCAAAACTTACTGAAAGAATATCTGAGAGGATTTTCTAAACCTGACTCTTCTTATTATTAATTCCATATGGCTAAATCTCTAATGATTTACATTATAATGGCACCAGTAATGTCACATCAGCGAGTGGGCTGTGCAATGTCTGCAAAGGGACTCCATGTTGAGGTGTGAGCAGAGAAGTGACAAGGAGCACAGTCTGAAATGCAGATACACAGACACATCCACACACTTCTGGATGCCTGGGATGAAAAGATATGTTCAGGAGGCATATGAGTGGTGTATGTGTGTGTGTGTGTGTGTGTGTGTGTGTGTGTGTGTGTGTGTGTTGCTTCCTGTGAGTGTGGAGGAAGGTAGGACATTTAACTCAAGCGGGGATGTGGCAGCGCACTACTAAAGTGATGCTTGGCAGAAACAGATGTTGCCGCAGGGTAAACCTCTCTGTTGATCAGTCCCATCCACCCACCCAACACACACACACACACACACACACACACACACACACACCTGACA
Organism: Heterobranchus longifilis; assembly: GCA_028570985.1. Taxonomy (NCBI): domain Eukaryota; kingdom Metazoa; phylum Chordata; class Actinopteri; order Siluriformes; family Clariidae; genus Heterobranchus; species Heterobranchus longifilis. Next base: position 8,654 of record JAOVVB010088804.1, read on the forward strand.
AGGACCAGGGTAGGAAGGAAGGAACAGAGAGGTGCAGCACTTTGCTTTCTTAAAAATCCATTTGTTACACAAGCAAGTTCAGTATCTCTCCTTCTAGAATCATCTCAACGCGCTTCTCCCGGCTACAGGCGCCTGGAGGTGGGACACTGGTTATCTGATAGAAATGGAAAAACATAAGACACGGCTTCAGCACACAAGTGTGTGTGCATACACAAACACCCACAAACACACACCTTGCCTCCGCCCAACCCTGCACTGTTTCCATAAGCCAATAGGGGACTGAGGCACAAAGCAGATGCTGGATTAATCAAAGATTAATAGAAGGATTTTGAGATAATTACATACATCAAATTGCATTGTTTGTGCAGTTATGGTGACTCCCCTGAGATGAGTCCTTGGTGTGTATTTCAAGTACCCCACATGCTAGACATTAACAATGATGCGATTTGGCATCTTCATTACAGCAATCTGGCCACACACACATAAACAATCAATTTGTGGAATGCTCCAGAAGAAGCAGAATTTCCTGTTTATCGTAAAGACCAACTGGATTTCTGTACAACAGGAAGTGGGTAAGTGCTGCGTGGAAGACGAGATGTAATTGAACTGGCGCATTTGCCCTGTTCTCATCCCTGAGATGTTGGAACTGGTGAAATTCACGATTGGGTATTGAACCTCAATATTTTTTGGTATCGTCTAAAATGTGTCCGTAGCACCGAGCGTTGAAGCATATCAAATATCAAAAGCTGGCACTGAATGCTTGCTCAGATTCATCCTTTGATCAGCTTCTGAGTTACACCAGTCAACATTAGACTTTAACGTAACAAAAGATCGGCTGCTTTTGTTCAGTGAAAAAGGGGTTTTATGGGGGGGAAAAAAAGTTTATATTCCTCAAAGTAAGATATAAAAAACTGTGTTTTAATATTGGTACTGACACCATCACATTTTAAATTGTATATTACGTACAACGGAGCAATTATATAAGAAATAACCTCCGCCTGCCACCTCTAGTATTACTTGTGACATTCATGGCTTTCATGTACTGTATGCTTAACAACAGGCAGCAACCCTCTGTTGTCAAGAGATATAAACCTCATCTGCTCCCCTCACCAGCCCTCCCTCCCTCCCGCCACACTGACTCATAGCTGAGGGGGGAGAAAAACATCAGGATTAGGTTCTGTGCCTCTAATCACTTAACTCCTCACACCTGATGGCACACTATTAACTTTGACTGTCTCCAGTGACCCCGCGGGTCGTTGCCCATCACATCAAGTTTTTATTAGGGAATTTTCCTCATCATTAGCCATGGCCTGGAAACGAGCCATTAATATTCATACTGGCAAACCAAAATGAGGTCCCACTGATTTTCCATCATCCAGGCTATCTGCGCAGCTGCCGCCGTTAACAATCACCCCGGTGCTGCACATTCGCCACGTATCATTATGGGGCTCCATAAAGCTCTTTCTCTGGGTCTGCCATGATGGGAAAGGGGAGCAAGGTGGAGGAGGAGAACGCTGTGAGGCTTGCAGCCAGCTGACGCCCGTCTGAGAGAAACTGCCCAGCTCTGCCAACAATCTGCCTGGAAGTCTCATGCATAAAGGCCGGCACTGTCAATGCTAACAACCCCTGCAGGCTCTGCCAGGGACACAGCTGAGATAGTGAGTTCCCTCCGTGCTCTCGCATTAGAACACACGTTGTTCATCAGTCTGTAATGGCAGCGAGGAATGCATTTGCTTTGGAAAGGTTTGAAATCGCTTCGACAAGGATTCTCTGTTATTTTCCATTAAATACTAAATGATTCACCGCTGTGTAATTTACACAGCAATACATCCTGAATGAAAAGCAATATTTTCCAGGAATTTGTTCTGATATATCTTGAACTCTGCATTTAACTCTGCATGATATCAGAGCAAAAGGAGTCTGAGGAAACGCTTCAGATGCATCCAAAATGGCTGCTCACGTTTCCACAGATTGCACCTCATCGTCAAAACGATCCAACCAGTTTGTGTCTCTGCTTCTCTGTTACCAGAGGAGGGCATCTCACATCTCTGCTGCCAGCAAGAGCAGGTGCTCAGGCTCCAGACGGTGTGTACACAGGCCTGATAAGGTGCCTCAGAGCAACAATGTCCCAGGCATCTCCTGCTGATAAGACTCCTCTCTTTTCCCCACTCACCCGAGCTGAGACTAGCTGGTCCCGATGCAGTGGAAGACCTCCTCCGTGTCACGGGTGGGAGCAGCAATTAAGTGGAAACACCCTGACAGGCCGAGATAAACTTTTGCTCTGACACTAGGCCATGTCCCACAGATGTGAGGGGTGAATTAAACATGAAAATTATATCTGTAAATCAGTTATGTGAGCTAATATGTGAGACAGTCTGACAGGTTATTTCGTTTACATATCATATTTCTACCGAATGTTGGATGTTATTAGTTGGGAACTGTTTAGTTACCTGGGTTTGAAAATTGTGTCTTGATTTCACAAACAGATTGCACAGTCAACAACTTTCAGTAGAACGAGGACATAAGGTGAGACGCCAAAACAGATGCAGCCGCTTCAGCACCGTCTTCCAAATAATTAGAGCTGCAGTGACAAAAACACTTTGTTATTCTCCTCCTATGATTTGCTAGCTGTCGCAGTGTACATCTGAGTTGCCTCATTATACAGAAACTACTCAAATAAAAGCCGACACTGCACACTCCTGTCAAGATTCTGTCTACCACACATGCAAACAAGCGCAGATGAATAAACATTAGTTGTTGTTGAGGGCTGGTCTTTGAGCCGCGAGGCTCACAAAGATCCGCTTTGTACAAAATAAAAATATTTAATTTGAAAGACTGATGCAAGGCAAAATGAAATTAAAAGGAACCCATGCTAACTGCTAAAACAAATTACTCGCAGCGCGCTAAATTACATTTGCTCCTCCATCAGCGAGATCAAACGAGCCTAGTTTGACTCTCCTGCGCTAATGATTTCCTGCACTCACCTCCTTTTTCATCCCAGGGGTGTTAATAAACACTCTGTCTGGTTTTTTGTTTGTTTGTTTGGTTTATTTATACATTTCCCAGCTCTACGTCTCATCTCCCTCCCTCTCCCGTTCACTTTGCCCACGCCGGTGGCAGGCTGGGTGAATTAGAGGGATCTAATGTAATCCCAGGGACAGCGGGCTTCTGAAAAACGTGCTCAATTAAAGCAGGATGAGCCCAGTGGGAGCGTCCCTGGCGGAGCGTGGGGTGACTGACGCAGCCCTTTGGTTGGGATTAATTAGCATGCTAAGTGGTAGAGCACGATAGCAGGCTGGAAGCCACGGACCAGCCATCTGACATCCACCACCTCCCACAATAGCAGCACTACAGACACGGTTCAAACCAGTGCAGCCCCCCTCTGTCCCTCAAAGCCTGATTTCACCTCCTGACAAAGGCACACAGGTACCCAGCTCAGAACATCATATCTGCACATCTTTGGTTGAGGAAATTACAAATAAACTGTCTCAACTTTGAAGTCTTGTAGCACCCAATAATGTAATAATTTCCTGAAAATGTAACAATACCTGGAAATGTAATAAAATGTGTACTTAACCTGATTGAAAATGTAATATAATGTCCTACTTTTTTACAGATAATGTAATGCCTTTTAGGTGGGTCTTTTTGTATGCTTTTCTTTCTTGGAAGCTATAAAGTGTGCAAATATACTAAATGTATAATACTGTTAGTGTCATGTTAGCCTACTGAAAACACGGCCATTTGACACTGACTTTACATTTCTTTTTTTTTTTCACATTTTTCCCCCATTTTCTCCCTAATTGTACTTGGCCAATTCCCCCTGCTAAGCTGTCCCGGTCGTTGCTCCACCCAGACGAGCACATGCTTCCTCCGACACATGTGAGGAGCGAGGAGTTTCACCGGCAGGACGTAGCGCATGGGAGGATCACGCTATTCCCCCCAGTCCCCCTCCCGAACAGACGCCCCGACTGACCAGAGGAGGAGCTACTGCAGCGACCAGGACACATACCCCTATCCGGCTTCCCACCCGCAGACACGGACAGTTGTGTCTCTCGTACCCTCGTGTTGGTAGGCAGGGAATCTACCACTGTGCTACCCGGGCGCCCCCGCCTATACTCTAACAAAACAATAATGCAATGCCATCATTGCAGTCAGTTTCTGCTGGTTAGGATTCCTTTAGTGTTCGTCGTTCAGGAGGTTTTTTACCAGGAGCCGAATTATCCACAAACGCCTCCTCCTCTCCAAAACAACAGACCTAAAACCAGTAAAAACACTGAATAAAGCAGCTTCACACTAAACATCTGTTTCTCCTGTATGCTGTTGGACTCGCTAATGTTTGATCAGCTTATTTCTCTGATAATTTAAGAGTTGTAACTAAACCTTGACTAGGTCATCATTGTCTTGTTTTAAAATCATGTGCGCATGTGAGAAATGCATTCAAGTGGGAAACTGTATGTACATAGGTTAAAAACCATATTTTAGTATCATTATGAACTTTCAACATTGATATGTGAAAAAGCCAAAGATTTGTTGAAACAGTAAGAACGACTGAAAGAATCTGTCAGTGAGTTTCCCTGCACAGTGAAGTCCAGCTCTGGTTACAGCTCGATCAGCTCATTTAATTGGACTGCTGTCGTTGTCCCAGTAAACAGGAACTGGGGGAGAGTCGACTTATTGACTGAAGTATGTCCTCCTCTGTTACAGTAGGTGGTGATCTGCCTCCTTTCAGCTGGTTGCTTCTGGTTGACGTGTTAGCA
>JAOVVB010088813.1:0-13410 GCA_028570985.1 Heterobranchus longifilis
GAGTTTTTTTTTTGGGATGACGATAAAGAAAACCATTTATTGTGCAGCCCTACTGTATACTTTTTGATTGCAGCACTTTTACTTATAGTTCAGTATTTTTTTACATTATACTATTCCAACTTTTGCTCAGGTAAATACTTGTCCCACCACTGCACATTGGACACATTTGCTCTTCTAGTGAGACATATTCACCATTTAGTTGTAAAACACCAGATCTCAGGACTCAAAGATATATCCTTCTTAGATGCTGTAAATTCTATAAAACATATTCTGGCTGCGTACGTAAGCAGTGTCGGCATTAAGCGTTATACTTATATATACGGAGGAAGTCCTTCCTTCCTTCCTTCCGTGTGGTTCTCAAAGTCCCTTCGCTGCAGCCGGGGCGCAGCGCCGCCCGAGACGACTGTGATTGGTTTAAAGAAATATAAAACAGGCCAGGGAGTTGTTTCCACTATACCAGAGTGAAAGACATTCAATCCAGCCTACACCCCAGTGCGGACACAGTGCAGTCTGGCTACTCGAGACGATATAAAACACAAATGCCTGTGTGTTTTATATATGTGTTTTTTTGGAAAATATTTGTCACGTATCTCCATTGCCAGAGCTGGCTTTGGCATTTTAGGTGAGGGAGTCCTGTCTGCATGACAATGCAGGAGACAGCGCTGCCCCCGAGCCGAGCAGTGGCTGTCAGTTTGTCAGCAGTGAGCTGTGGATGTCTGCTCCCTGCGGGTGACGGTCCACACCGACTGTCTCTCCCCCCCTCTGCCTCTCTGGCCTCCTCTCGGTGGATCTCTTTCTCTATTTCACTCTCAGTCGATGTATCTCTTTGTCTCTTTGACAGTCTGCTTGGTCTGCAAGTTGTCCCCTCATTTTTGTCACACATATGTTTACTGCAAAAACCTAAGTGCTCCTCATGTATCCTGTGCGTCAACACACACACACACAGAGACACACAGAAAATAGCGCGCTTTCGAGTTGATTTTAGAGGGCTCTCTCTTTTTAAAAGGTTGTCATAACCTGAAACACACATCCGTTAGCATTAAAGGCAGAGGCTTTGCGTCCCGTTGCACCGCTAATTCCGGCTGTTGTGATCTAGTTGAGAGTGATAGAAAAAAAAAAAACATGACAGGATGGGAGGGTGTGTTGAGATAGATCAAGTCGGCATGGCTCCTGTCGGCCATATGGTAAATCCATCTGCCCTTCTTCCGCCAAGGCAGAAAAAGTTATGCAGGACATTAGCTAAGTGCGTCCTGGACAAGCTGCTCGAGTCACATGAACTGCTTTTGTTGTGTTACAGTAAAAGAGCTTGTAGACTACGGTTGTGAGCAATACAGAGGCTCCAAAATTAAAGTTCACAAGCGAAGAACGTGATGTACCCTGGCGCTACGTGGCCGATAAATCTTGCACTTCTTGAGTGTGTAAGTGTCTGTGTGAGTGTGTGTGTGCGCGGGCAGACAACTTGGGAGCGAGGATGTGTGATGCTGACTTGCATATGCAGAAAACACCATATGTCGAGCCCTCTTGTTTTTTTGGACACCTTTCCAACCCCACCTGCACCTCAGGGCCCCTGCGGCTACAATCCCAGCAGCTCTGTCTATTTGCTTTCAGGACTCAGATGAAGTATGGTGCTGCTGCTGTGCGTGTTTTGTTGATGGTGCAGTGACCATGAGTTCAGTGTTGCAGTTTAAACTATGAAGGCTAATAAACCCAAGATAAAGCAGTATTTTGATACTATCGATTAATTGCTTAAGTCATTTATCAAGCGACAAAACTTACAGCGTGTAATACGTACTAATTCTAAGCAGGATTTGTGCATGTATTGTGTTCACATTAAAGTGACAAAATGAAATATACTCACACCAGACGGCGTGCACTGCACACTGATACTAAATAGTCAATTTTTGACTGTGCTATTGGTGGATACTATTCTCCCACAATGCAATGCACAAAGGAAATAGAGGAGCTGCTCACAGCTGAAAATAAACTATATTCTTATAAATAGGGGCGGGACAATAATCGATTTTTATCATGGATCGTGTAGGCTGCACGATTTTGAACAAATATCTAATTGCGATTATTTTCACTGATATTGCAATTGCGATATTATTTGCGATGTTCGAGGGAATTATCATTTTTACATTATTAGTACCAAACAAAGATTCTTTCTTAAGTCTGTATATGATGTGTAGGACAGGACATCTCTGCAGTAGCACAATATTTAATTTAAAATGGTATTCTGACATATTTTGCCTTTAACAAATTTTGCGCCTTCTGCGATTTGAAAATTGCAGTAGGCCATATTGCAATTTCGATAAAAATTTGATTAATTGTTCAGCCCTAATGGATCGTGATAAAAAAAAAAACACTCATGATAAATTGATCGTGCGAATTTCCATTATCGGGATGATCATGAATATCTAGAATATCCTCACAAATCGACTGCAGTTAACTACAGTCTAATATCTGTGATGCAATATTTGTTTCTTTTAAAAAAAGTTGTAATGTTTTGAAAAAAAGGTCATAATGTTTCAGGAAAAAATTTGTTTCAAGAATAAAACATACAATTTTATGAGAAAAAAAATCATAATGTTTCGAAAAAAAGTCGCAATAAAGTAAGGTAACAATGTAAGGTAAAGTGATTCCAGTGTGTTTTAGTGTCGCTTTAAGTGTATTTTGTTGATTATCGGGATGATATCGTGAATTGCCAATTATTTTGGCCAGGATAATCGTGAAATTTTCAGATCGTCTCATGCCTACTTGAATTGAATAAATGAATTGTGGATGGTGGTGAGACAGTTTCAGAAAGACCTTTGGAAAACAGTTTTTTGTATACTAACTGCAGTATACTATGATGATTAGTATACATGATTAGTAGCATGGATTTACAGAGTAAGACTAGGGCCATGACAACAGTTCTGTGAGGCTGTATTTAGCCCTTTGTGCTAAATACTAATGCTCTCACAATGACAATGCTAAAATGCTGATGTTAAGCAGGTATAATGATTACCTTTTCACCGTCTTAGTTTAGCATTCTATCATGCTAACATTTGCTAACCAGCACTAAACACAATTTAACTGAGGCTGATGGGAATATCCTTAGTTTTGTACAGGCTATGTGTGTTGGACAAAGTGAAGTTCTGACCTAATGGATATTAAGGGACGATAGTTATTATAAGCCATGAATATCTGTAAAAAAAAAAATCCAAAAAAAAATCATGTTAATCCTTCAAATAGTAGTTGAGATATTTGAGTCTGGACTGAAAATGACACTCTGATTCCAGTTTCTCAAATGTGAGAATGTGCAGCTTTTGTCTGTTTTGAATCATTTTAAATGGAATATCTCTCATTTTTAGGCTGTTAGCATCTCTGCATTTCTGTAAAATATTCCCAAACCTGGGAGGATAAATGAGGACGAGGGGGCGGGGGAGGTGAAGGGGGGAGGTGAAGGGGGAAGGAAAGGGTGTGTTGATGGGGGTGGTGGTGGCAGGTTGTAGGGTGGGGGGGGTTGCATTAGGTGCCAAAAAGAGGAATTTTTTTCAAGCTGGGAATGAAGCTCAGTGTGAGCTGGAGCTGATGGGATTAAAAAAAAAAAAAAAAAGGGGGTCTCCCTGTGGCCTCAAGCCAACTTCATGTTACTAAACCTGGACCCGTTCATTCACACGTGCAGGCAGAGAGCGAAAATGAAAAGTGTGTTACCCCTCCCTGCTTTATATTCATGAGCCAGTAGTCTGTGTCTGAGGTACCATCTCCCCTAGCAACCCAGGCTCCACCCCCGTCTCTTTGTAGCTCGACATATGAAAGCCATCTGTGTTTAGACCTTTAATCTCCATCACTACACACTCCCTGCCGAGTCTATATGCTGTGGTTGGGTGTTTTTTTTTAACTGAGACGGGGAACAAAGAAGACACTGGTCAAGAAAAAGCTTCATTACAACAGTTAATTTAGTTGTTCTCTGCGTATGTGCTACAAATAATACAAAAGCAGCTCTGTCATACACGTTTGTTAATTATGGTCTTATTAATCATCAGCCACTAAACTCTCAGTCAACATGAAAGTGTCACATCAAAGAAGGAGTTGGTTCCAATTATGAGTGCAGCAGTTTAGGCTGGTGGCTGTTAATTCAGATGCTCGGTCCAACGAGGACGACATCAAAGATAAAAGACGAAACACCAGAGCGCTAAAAGATTCATTTTAATAAGAGTGCTCACTGTTCTTAATTTGCACTGGTTTCTCTCTGGAGCCTGCGATGTGATAACTTAAATATTTACCCACAGAGCAGATCATAAGTTCAGGGCAACTGTCGATGAGTTTATTTTCTCAAGAGTTGCTTTTTAAAAGTACTGTGTTTTGTTGATGGTGCAATGACCATGAGTTCAGCGTTTCAGCACATTTCAGCCGTGAAGGCTAAAATAAAAATCTTGCTCCGAAGCCAAAAAAAAAAAGGCGAAGCAGTATTGTTGTTGCATCGTCACATAATAGAGCGACATATTATAGTGCATAAATGATTAGTAAGCAACACAATATTGTTAACCAATTAATAATTTCAGCCATTTAAGCAATTCCACTATCCAGTTCCAGCTTCTGCAACATAATGTTTGGGGTTTTTTTTCTCTGTTTTATATCATTGGAATCACTGGGCTCTGGGCAATAATGTTGTTATTGTTCGTTTTTAATGTGTATGCAAGGCTACCTAGAAAGCAGTATTTATACTAAGTATATTATCCTGGTGAAATAAAGTAAAATAAACTTGAATTGTGTGGGCCATTTTCACCATTTTCTGGAGGAATTGATAATAAAAGTAATCGTTAGTTGCATGTATCTTCACTATTGAGATATTGTAGATTGTTGCACTACATTTGGTGTAGTATTCGTTAGTGTGAAAATATGATGATTGTGTCATTAGATCAGTGTAGCTGCTGCAGATGGTGATGTATGTGTTGGCTGTGCCAAAGACTTTCTTAGTGCGATAAATACTAAAGCCACTGTTAGAGAGCATATTATTCAAACACCTTAATGTCCGCTCATCAGATTTACAGACTACATGGCTCACTGGGGTGGGACAAAATATTGATACAGGAATATATTGTATCACTTCCTCTTGTGATACATTATCAATACACGAGCGCCAAATGTCAATATTTTTTTATTAAAACGGCTGTTCTTGCACTATTTTACATTAGAATGATGACACACGTGGACATGGACACGTTGCAGTGTGTGTGTGTGTGTGTGTGTGTTAAAGAGGCATTGAGTTAAGAGTATGCACTTTGTTGTACATTGTTTCATCTCAGTTATTACATTCTGTGAAACTGACACAATTAAATACATGATTCACGATTTTTGCCATTTTAGGGGTATTTTTTTCATCTTTAGTTATATTGTGATGTATTGTAGATGATTGCCTTGCAATGTTTCGAGTATCGTAGAATTGTGATGCCATCATTATCGTGCGATTCCCACCTATAGGCGAGGCTAAACAGCTGAAGAAATGTAGCTCATAATCATAAACCTACAAAGAATTGATTTTTACAAGAATTAAGAAAGTGATTTATTATAAATTGGGAATAAAGCTGCTGACATTCAGTTATCTGGCATTATGGAAAAAAAATATGTTGTACAGATGAACACCTGTACAACATAATAGAACCTTGATGAATCTTGTATTAATTTTACTGTTAGTCACCTGAAGGTCCACGATGTGAATGTAAAACAAACGTGCAGTGTAAATGTAGCCTTGGCATCACTGGTGCAGACTGGCATATGAACAACTTTAATATCTAGTTATCATGAAGGAATTACAGAAGGAAGTATAGGATTTTATGGCGATACATTTCTGGGAAACCAGAACCTCACAAGCCATTGATTTCCTCAAACAATTTATCAATTAACTGTAAGTGTGGAGACAACCAGCTGAAACCACAACTGTATATATTATATACAGTCGATGGCTGAAACCATCAGAAGATATGAGCCGACTCTCTCCTCCAGTTTGTAATTCAGTCTGACTGAAATGTTGCTCAGATGGACAAATTACACTACATGATTTCTTACATGAGATTGTGTGTGTATTTTTCTCCCAATTACACATATTACACACTCTATAGCAGTTAATAAATTGCGTTTTGTTATTGTTACCCGAGCACATAAACAAGCACGGACATACTTTGTGATTTATGTTTTAATAAAAACAAAAAAAAAAAGATGACAGTGTAGAAAACTCAACATTGTAGAATAACATCATGAACACATAAGACTTTGTAAGAAATGTTGATCGGGGCTCATTATGCAAAACATGCAAAAGGCAAGACTTAAACTGTACGTTAAAATTGGCTTAATCACAAAAACTACCACCACTGAACAACGCTACACTTCCAGATAAGTTGGCAAAAGTTTTAATCATCAGTGGACATGTTGAGTGTTTTTAACATTACAGTTCATGTTTAAGATATAATTCCACAGTGATCAAAAACTGCATCTGTACATTAAATTGAACACAGCTCACACATTTCTTAGTGCCATAGGTTTTTTGACATTAACACTTCGGAAAAAAGTACGCAACAATAAATGATTAAGTAATATGTTAGAAAAATATTCTAAGGTCGGTGAACAAAGGCAATGTAAACTGGCACAGTATTCACATAATTAGTGCATTAAAAACTTCAACAGCTGCTCTTCACGGGGCAATGTGACATTATTAACAAATCGTGTTACAAAACAAACACAAAATATATTAACAGGTGTAGTCAGTTAGTAGTTGTCCATTCAGAACTACGGAATTTAAAGTGAAGTTCAGTAGTGAACAGAAGACGTTCATACTGTAAGATTTACTCAAAATCAAAAGTGACAAGTCATTTCAGCATGAATATAATGTGTCCAACATAAACAAATGTAACAGAAAAAATATCGTTTTGCTGATGAGCTGTCACAAGCTTTTTGGCAGCCATCATCTGGGCTTCTTTAATCTAAAATCAAGAGTGGTAATTTATATTCCAAATGATAGTAACTATTTGCTTGTAGAGAGTAAGAGTTTAGTGGTCCTTCTCTGCTGGTAAAATAGTAAAAAAAAAAAAGACTAGCTGGCTGAAGTGTATTTCAGTATTTTTTGGCTGGAAAATGTTTATTTTCTTCCCTTTCTACAATACTAAGCTGAATTCAGTGTTGTTTACACCAGTGATTTAGTGATCTTCATTTTAAAGAAAATATCATCTTTCTTATAGTAACTCCAGGGTTCTTTTGACTGGGTTTCATCTTCTATAATCACCAATTTACAGACCTGGACTGACTGACTGAATCACTCTCTGGGCTGTAAATGGCTCTCATGTTATTAACTTTCATCTATCATACTCTATTAGTTTAATCAGTGGTGAACTTCATGGCGGTTCATGGACGGAAGCCATCGACGTGCTGACGCTATCCGCCTCTCTTCTCTTACTGTCCCTGTGTCAGCACGGGAATGTCGATCTCTATGGCAGACATCCGTGAGCGGGAGGAGTAGCGGTGACCTGCGTAGCTGGATGCGTAGCCCTGAGATGGAGCGTAGCTCTGCGAGGGAGCGTAGCTCTGCGAGGGTGCGTAGCTCTGCGAGGGAGCGTAGCTCTGCGAGGGAGCGTAGCTCTGCGAGGGAGCGTAGCTGTAAGCCTGGGTCCCTCCCACCTCTGAACCATACCCATCTGGTGCAGAAACCTGTGACATGTACACCTGTGGCGGCGCAGGGGCGACCACAGTTTGCGCGTAGCCCTGCGAGGTCACGTACGGCTGTGCGTCGATCACCGTGGGAGGATAGGTCTGAGGTGGGAAGGGCTGAGGACCGTAAACTGGGGAAGGAGGATATCCGTTGGCAGTGAGAGGCTGGGCGGACAGAGAGGTAGGCATGGAGGGCAGCGGCAACCAGAAGGGCGATGGCAACTTTTTACACATACAGTACCACATGAACGTCAGCAGGGCGGCCAGCATTAGTCCTCCAGAGCAGCCTATAGATACGTACGCGGCAAAGCCATCGGTGAAAATGTTGTCGTATCTGATGTTCATTTCCTTGGTGCGGAACAGGAACCACACTGAGGGTGCGATGGCGATAGCTCCGCCCAGGAACAAGAACATCCCAGCCACCAGGTGGCAGCCTGCATTGTTGACCAGGAATCTGATGGTCTTAATGTCCGGTTCAGGCTTGTCTGAGCAGCAGCAGGTCTTACACATCCCCGCCATGCTCAGCAGCAAGGCCAGAGAGCCAAACAGCAGGCCTGTAGGCAGGCAGAACTGCAGGAGCCGCAGATCCAGCTGGTCCACTTTAGAGTACCACTGGAAACATGAGAAGATTTTCCGTTAGGCCAATTTAGGACAGAAAAGGAGAAGGAAAAAAAAAAGCAGAGGAGAGCACAATTCTCAAAGTAATACCTCTGAATCATAGTAGTAACATCCTGAATAGCCATCCTGCTTCACACATTTAGCCCACAGCCCATCATACACGCTGATATTCTTGGCATTACGATTGAAGGTGACGAGCCTCGTTACGCGCCACTGTGGGATTAACGCTGCCACAGCAATCCCTCCCACACACACAAAGGCAATGATGAAGGCGAACGCGTTGGTGGCGTGGATGTCCCGGCACGACATGGTGGGGCTGACGGGAACGGAGGCCACGAGGAGATTCCTGTTTGAACAGATAAAGAGAGGAAGTCAGAAAGAAGTGGCTGGTCAGTGCAGAGGGAAGTGATAGGGCCATAATTTGACTTTGACGACAGTAAATACTTTTTCCATTCACAGAATTCCTGATCATAGGAAAAGGGTATGGTTATATAAGTTTCTCCAAATGGCCCCATTACTAGTGAATCTAACTGTGCCACAGACTGACCTAGCTATGGGCAACCCCCCTGTATTTCTATTCACCACAGCGTAGTTGACCCAATATCTGCTGTCCCCGAGAAACAATGCTCTCATTTCATTAGCAAACAAAGTGGGAATGACTTGGGCGCTCAGGTTGCAGGGCAAGAGTGTCAATACTGCAGTGCATAACAGCGACTGTACAGCTAAACAATGAGCAATTGAATTAGATGAGGTCTCTTTATGTGACAGCATGCAACAGGGACTGACCGTGGCTGTGTGGAAACTTTATCTTGAGAAACTGCGGTGTGCTTTTCATATTTGCATTTTGATCAGACTTCTCTTCACTAGTTACCAGTCAGTTATGGAGTTGATTTAAGATTTACTGATTATTGTTAAAGCAATTCATGGGCTGGCTACTAGATCTTCTGATGTATTGTTGGTCCCATACAAACTAAAATTGAAGCCTCAGGCAAAGTTCTTCAGGCTGTTTATAATAATGTATCCTGGTTAAAAAAAAAAAAGTACAGGCTTTTGCAGTTATGGCCCGTCAACTCTGGAGTTCCCTGTCTGACCAAGGTTTGCAAAGTCTGCAACATATTTTAAATGATTATCAAAATCTTTTTTTTTATAAGCCTTTTATTAATGCCTGCCCCAAGTTTAAATGTGCCACAATAAAAGGCTATTACAAATAATAGCCTTTTATTGTGGCATATTTTATCCCGTTTTTATGTTGTGTTGTTGTGAAAAGAGCCCTGATTAAAATGCATACAGTAATCACCATCTTGTGCCAAAATAAAAGGCATACTATTGATATTATCACTGCATTAACAGTATATGTAACAGCGCTCTTTATGTGAAAATCAAATGAATGACATTCAAATGATAGATCAATGTAGGGTTAGGATATATGCCTAAACTGGTAAATATATATATTTCTAAATCTTTGGGGCCTCGATCATGTTTTTAGGGGCATTCCGAGATTTCTTGGGGCATTTTTGCCCTTTGCCCCCCCCCTTAATTTCTAACACTGTAAATGACTAAACTACCATCAACAGAGGTGGGTGATCTGTATCATCCCAATAAAATTATCTGATGTTACACTGATGTTATATTTAAATCCAATTTTGTGTTAAACGTTACATCATAACCGAGTAATAACAGGTTATTTATGACACTATTATTACATGCTACAGCTTGCAAGATGACGCCTGTCTGAGTAGTTTCACCCAGCTAGCTTAGCTAACAAACTATTTTAGCCCGTTGACTGCTAGCTAACTGGAAATATAACCGGATTAATAGCTACATATATTATCAATTGTGTTCGCTAAAGTCTACCGTCAGAAAATTAACTAATGAACACGAAATATGTACGAATAGGCGGACTAACCAGCATTTAACGCTAACGTTAGTTCGTTACATTAGCTAGCTAACTAGCTGATGGCTAAAAAGTTAGCATTACAACAACCTGTTGCGTCCAGAATTCCTCACCGTGAAGCTCAAACACTCAACTAGATTACAATATAAAATTAAAATAAAAACCTACCTTGTATTTCCAGCAGTTAGGTCGTGTTCAGATCGAAGGCGGTTTCATTTCAGCCTGGTCCTCTTTTACACTCTTGATCCAGACAAACAGAGCTTTTTCACTGAAGTACAGTAGAGAGTAAACAGGATGCACTGCCTGCCTCGGTCTTGGGCCCTCAGTGTTGACTCACAGGTGGTTAACGCATGCGTGCAGAGCACATCCATGGTGCAGAGCATTAGAAACCGTTTTATTATACATCCATGATTAGAAATCACAGGGATGATACAATTAGACATCGAGCAAATTAAAAGTAGATAAAAAATAACGAAGTAAGCAAAAATAGCACAAGAGGGAAAAAAATGAAAGAAAGAAAGACATAGTTAAATAATGTGTAAATTTAAGAAAATATTCAAAAACATTATATTTCAAAAATACAACATATGTGACCAATACTGAGAAATGACTGATATGACAGAAATGACTGACCCTGATGTTGTTTCTTGATTACATTTGTGTTTCTTTATTGTGCTTTATTCTGACCAACACTGAGAAATGGCTGACAATTGTGATATGTCTTTGTTTTGTTTATCTGCTTATGATTTATGATGGTGCAGTTCTTTATTATATTTACTTTCTGTTTGTTTTGCTTCACTGCTTTTTTTTTTTGGTAGAGTTAGGGTAACACTTTGTTAAATATTAAGGGTAGGCCTATGCACAATAAGCTCAGCTTACACCTTTTTTCTTGGTCAGATAATATTACATTTGAACTAAGTAACTAACTTCAAATATATTAAGATAGATCCCTTAACCATAAATTGCAGAACCTATAAATTGGTCTGCTATTGACACTTGGGTACAGTAGCAACAAAGTATTTTGTAAAATAGTGTGTGATAGTATGGGTTTCTGCCCATAATTGTCTCCAAATAGTTTGACAGATATAGATATAGCTTTGTGTGCGTGGGTGTAATATCAACAAAACTAACAGTAAACCCAGTCAACTTCAATCTTTATTATCATGTTCACAAAATTTGTCATTTGCAATGAAAATCTTGGGCTCCCTCCAACAATGCTCATTAAATATGTATTAAAAAAAGAAAATCATACAAGTAAAAGCAAAATGAGAATCTAAGACATAAAATAGTTGAAGGGCTAAAATATAAACATCATAAAATATAATGTAATATACATACACATTTGTGTAGACAATATTTGCAAATGAATAAACTGGATGTAAACAGGAATGTAGTAAATATGTATATTCATAATGAGAAGTAATAAGAGTTCAGCAGTCTTATGTGCTGTGAGATGAAACAGATGCTGCGGTGCCGTCTCCCGGGCGGCAGCAGGCAGAACAGTTAAAATCAACATCAATCAACATACAGGTCTTCAAGACAGATTGGATCGAATCAAACAAGCAGTATGTCATATAATTTTCGGGCACTTTACCTCAGGTGAACTTAAACACTGCTGCTCGACTCCCGTCTGCATATCAGACATTTGATTTGTCTCAGCGTTGATTGAATTCTGCTGTCTGTGTCTTTCAGGGAGATGTCCGCATTCACATGATATATAAATCTGCAGAGCACGACGGATTTAATGATCTCCTCGATGGTAAGATGATGGCTGAAGTCATGAGGAGGAATTTAATATGAGAAAAATAGTGAAATATATTTTTACTTAATGAATTTTTCTGTTTTCTAGGTGATCTTCCAGAGCCGCCTTTTCCCAGCCCTCCATTTCCCGGGTCAAAAGTTGTTCACAGGAGAAAAAAGAGACAGGTGTGACTCCTCTGCAGGCATATTTGTTTGAAAATCATCATCATTAGCAGATGGATGCTAATGGGCTCATGTTGCCTCCACTTTATGATTTGCACATGTTTGTGTGAGATGGAGAGATAATTATGCTGTGGTTTGTCCAAACCTGATTATTAGGCTGTTTCCCCGCCTGTAGGTTTTATGTAAATTCTGAGAAATATTTACCTTGTGAGTAGAAGCTTCTTCTTTTCTCAGACACAGTCAGATGTCTGCAGCTGTCGGTCTCTCAGGCCTCAGAGCTGCTCTCATCTTTATTTGGAATTTTGAAAAAAAAAAAAAAAAGACAAACCTGGTGTAGCTTTGCAGAGTTCATCCTTATTGATTTGTCTTTTCTTTTCTTGGTGACGCATGAGACATGAGTTGATCTTTGTGTTTACTGTGTGTGCTGTCCTCGATGTTGAAAGGTCTTGGTTGAGGAAAGCTGAGAAAAGTGTCTGTCTGTCTTTTTATCTTTATATACAGTCTCTATGTTTTTTTATGATAAAACTGGCAAACTGTGTTGTTTCTTCTCAGGCTCCACACGTGTCACACAGTGTCGAGGATGAGACCAAATACATCGAGTTGATGGTGATCAATGACCATTTAATGGTAAGTAGATATGGTATGGATGTACAATTATGATAAACTCTGTATACATTTTTAATAATATAACTCCAAATACTACCTTTATTGTGCACAAAACAGACAATGTATGCATGGACCTGACTAAAATCCACTGGGAATTAAGTATTTTATACACAATAAAGGTGATATTTATCTTTTTATTTTGGAAGAGTGTACAATTATCAGCAATACTACATACAAACATAACAGTGCACTGAGTATCATAATATCCTCCGTCTCTCCCCTCCAACCCCATCCCAAGTAACCAAAAAAAAAAGAAACAAAAAAAGTATATTTTCTGAAACCACACTTTATATACCTTTATTATCCCTTTTATCTATTCAGAAAGTAAACTAAAGCGGTGTTAAATTGAAAACTCAGAAGTTGTACTTAGTGTATTAGAAGTTATATTCAAGATGTGCTTAAATATAATGAAATTACGCTATTGGTGTGTTCTTGGTTACATTTTCAATACAGTTACTATAGTACCACCTACATTTTGTAACACCTCATGTGTGTACTAAAGTATGCTATAGCAAATCAATGACTACCACGTTATAAATATAATGAAACTTTCTATAAATATAATGAATAATCACATGTATCTCTCTCTCCCCCCCCCTCTCTCTCCCTCCCTCTCTCTCTCCCTC
>JAOVVB010088833.1:0-13409 GCA_028570985.1 Heterobranchus longifilis
GTCTGATGACATACATCGTGAAAGCTGACAAAAAATGTACGTTAATCTTTGAAAAAAGTTCCATGGCGAAGCAGGAATTCACGGAGCAGACATGCTTGCACCTCATTTCACTCGAGGCTTTCTTCTCCGTCTCACAGTGTCACAGGCCGGCAGAAAGACAGGAGGAGGGATACATATCGCTGGGGTGCCGCTTTCTGTCCCGCTCCTCGTTTATACACACAGCGGCCGTGTCAAAGCTGCTCTCACACTCAATGGTAAATGACAAATTTGGATAATGCACACATACAACCCTACAAAAATAAATAGGAGACATGGAGGCTTAACCAGAGCTAAATCCCGAGGCTGCTGGAGACCTGAGAGTGCGGATTACACTCCAGACGCCTTAAACAATGCACCCAAATGTGCATCCTTAAAAGCATGAAATCCTTGAAGCATCAGAGCCGACTTGTCATTTGCCATTAATATTCCGAGTTGCTTGTGCTTTGGGGGCCAGCATTGCACTTCTGTGTGCCGATGTGCCCTAAAACAAACACTTGCAAAGCCCTAAAGGAACCACCATTGTGGATAGCTATTTTTCTAGCTGTGGAATATTCTACGAGAGGATGTCATAACAAAGGAAACAATAAAAGAGGCCACGTTCCTGCACTGCATGGGGTATCCATAACTATAAATAGGAGGAAGGCAATGTCAGAGGCGCTTGCGCTTTACTAAGAAAACTGATAGTTGTGCTTTAAAAAAAAAAAAAAGGAATTTAAGCTCCAAATATAATTTTCCATGTATATTAAGTAAATAAAAACTCTGCAGCTTTTTACATATGAGGTCAATATGATTCTATAGTGAACATTATTATTCTTTAAAGGCCACTATGGAGATTTCACCCCCTCCCTTTCTTTGTTGTGCCCATCTCTGACAGGAAGGTGAGGTAAAGTGTGGCAGGGTACAGGTCTTGGAGGTGTCACATTGTCACCCCAGAAGCGCCAGTACCTGTCCTCGGGGATGGCCCTGTAATGTCCAGCCTCATTGGATCAGCAGCAGCCACGGCCTGTGGGCGCCCTCTCTCAGGTGACATCCCCTATCTGCTCTGGCTCTATGATGGCCCTGCTGCTGCTGCTGCTGCTTATATTACTCATATGCTGCTATTGCATTAAATTCACTATGCACATGCAAGCATTTCTAAATATGAAAAAAAGAGCCTTTATTCCAATTTATTTAACAAGTCATACACGTAAAAGCAAACTATCTGCACATCTAAGGATCTAGGCACACAGTAAAACCTTTTTTAAAGATAAAGGCAAAACCAGATGAATTCAATAAGGGTTTTCTACAACACATTGTGTCATTAATTAAGCATTCCTGTCGCTGCTGCTTCGGAAAGTTCAACAAAAAATGATGGACATGTCCATTAAAAAAAGGACGGAAATGTGCAATATCTTGAATCAAAAAATTAATTTGATGTCGCAAATGGATTGACGGTTCTGAGAATATAACAGAATTACCATGCAATTTCAGCGGTAAAATCTACAGCATACAGTTCCAGATATAATTGGAAAAAGTTCACAAAGAACTCAAGATGTCTAATTGCAGCTGTGTCAACTAATATAAAACATCACATAAATCAGATTTTTGTCTATTCATTAGCCAATGTGTCAGCGAGCAGATTAGTGATGTTGTAGGAACAGTCTGGCGAGAGTCTACAGAATTACGACTTCCTTATTAATTGTAGTTTTGCTTCCATTATGTGCATGCAAAAAAAAAAGTGTTGCAACAAAGGACACGCACTAATCTCATTTACACAAAACACATTTGAATGGAGATGGAGATGCACTTTTGGAGCATGAGAATTTTCTGCTTGTAATTATGGGAGGACATAAATTATCGACATCACAACAGGGTATGACTTTCAAAATGACGAAAACAAAAGAGCCAGATGAAACACAATGCATATGCGTGCATTCAAGTCTCAACAAATTTCCAAGTGGTCAAGCTAGATGATGTATAATGGCAAACCCAAAAGTCTTAACCCCCATTTCATATGAGGGAGAAATGAGCCATACTGTCCCATTATATTGCTATAAATCATTTTTTTGTGGACGGCTGACAGCTTTTTATCAGATCTAACCTTTTCAAGCCTCCATTAAGAGTGCTAACATTTTCAACTCTGACACATTTGCAGTTTACGAATCTCACAGCTGATTTGCTTTGGGAGGGGGGGCGCACTGGCGTCCAAGCTCATTTCCACACAGGCTGTCCATTGTGCTGGATTGGGTTGGAATGGGGGAGGGAAAATAGGAAACGGTGAAGAGAAGAACGGTCTCAGGATCTATTTATTTAACTCTACATTTACCCCCTTTAATCTGCTGTACTACAGTGCAAAGTAGTGCTGATGCTGAAAAGCTATTTTGTGGTAAACAGTATATTCTGATTTACTCTATTGATTCTTTCATGGTACACAACCGCTGCATGGAGGGCAATTAAGGGCCACAAAGATCCCTCATAATCTGACAAATTAATAATGAGTGGACTCAGAGAAGAGACGCTGTGAGACTGTGAAACAAGCAAAGACTAGACAAATAAAACTATGAACAATAAGCATTATACAGTATCAATTTAAGAAGAACCCTTGTAGCTATTTTTGTCAGATGTTTATGACTGTGCTTTGATGTGAAAGGCTGTAATGTTAATGTTTTGACTGATTTGTTTTTTTTCGTATTTTTTGTACAAGCTGTGATACACGCTGACAATGAGGACCAATCACTGATCTATCAATCCATCCATTTATCCATCCATCAAGTATCAGATCTTCTCTGGTGTCTTTTGTCCTCCATTCCAGATACACAGCTTTTACAAAAGACTCCACAGACGAGGGGTTTCATGATTTAATTTGTAAATTGAAAGTCGAAATTTTAAGTCAATTTCAATCATCGAATTCAAAAGCACGATCGGCAATTCCCTCATTTTAAATAAATTATTTAAATTTGACCATATGGCCTTTAAAAATATGGCAGTTATATCACACTTGATACCATGTAGCCTGTCTTTTTAAAGAAGAATTTGAAAATGTGAATGAATGATTTGTTGATCTGTACAAATCAAAACTCGATAGTCTAACAATGGCATAGCGTCAATGCTGAAAAAAGAACATAATTAATCGAAAATTGAATCGAATCGTGACCTTAAAATCAAAAGTCTAATCGAATCATGACACCCCTACCACAGACTGACAACAACATATTAAGTAAACTAAACCGCACAGGACCACATGGTCAAAATTAGCAAAAATTAATGAAAAAAACCCAAATCTGTATTTTTACATAAGTTCCAACTCCATCACAGTTGTTCAAGTGCACAAATATTCAGGAAGTCTGCAAATAATTGTCATTATCTGAATGTATTGGGGATTAAGTATGTGATAAGCTGAACTAATCAGAGAAATACAAGGGCAGAACTTGAGCTGCTGCTCAGAGAGTTATGGAAGGAGCTTTGCCAACCATAATTGATTTAAGTACCACCATAATCAAGGAGGGGCAGTTAAGGTGGCACCACACATGGGTTCATATTTCATTACATGCTGTGTTTAACCTTACCCACTTCTCCTAAAACACACAAGAGGCTCATTATGTGTTTAATATTCACCAGCAGGTGAATAATTTTTATGCAACTCTGATAGTTGGGCGAGATGGATAACTCAATTATCTGAACATCCGTCAGAGCAGAGGGCTCGCTGGCTCTGGAACGCCACCAGCTAAGATTGATGGCTGGAAGACACCAATAGCTGCTGCTTCGCCATCTCATCCAGGCACTGGGCCTGAACACGCCGTTTGATTCTGCAAGAAGACCGTTTTTCTCTCCATTTTTTTATCTTTTTTCTTGGGAGCATTGTAGGTGAAGCGTCATTACCCCTCACTCCACTGAAGAGGGGTTCATTATGGGGTTAGTGTGTTGGCAAGACTATTGTTTGGATGATAAATGCAGTTGGTGAGGGCTTTGGAGGGAAAATTAGTTATGTTTTTTCTTCCCGTCTACAAAAACATGTCCCCATAGCTCACTCTGCAATGCTTGAGGGCAAACCGAGAACAATTAACACAAGCGATGGGTGAAGCAGCTCAGTTAAAGCAAAGAGGGAATTCATGAAAAATAAGCAAATCACTGGAAATGTCAATCAGGGGCAATGAAGTAATTACAAACACTGCTGTGCGATTCCAAGGGCAGTCAAAAGGAAAAGCGAAAGTTTCAGAGTCGAGCACTGGAATGTGAGTTTGAGGAATGAAGGAATGGACAAACACCCTAAACATCAGCCCTTCAGGGCCCGTCTCATAAACGGAAACCCACTAATGAGAAGTGAAAGGAGGATGATGTCACCCCATCACTCTTTTGTACCCTATTCCTCTATTGGTTTATGTTTTTGCGACTACAAAGCGCTGACCCCAAATTCACTGCTAACACACACAAAGATGCACATGTGCGCGCACACACACTTGTACCTCAGACGATAATGCAGAAGGTCTAACAATAAGAGAAAGATGAGGCACATTTTCAAATGTCAGCAGTAAATGTCAATTAAAAATTACAAGGGTGCTGGAAAAGGTAGGGTCTGAAGGGACTGACATTTTTTCTTTTTTGACACAACAATGTTTATCTGACCGGGCTGCTGGCTGACATGATGGGATCTACTTTGTCAGTTCCTTAATACACTCGGACAAGGCCGCCCCAGTGAATATCAATGAAAGACACCCGTGGGCAAATATGTAAGACTCAGACTAACTCCAATCGTCCGATCAGCCTGTTAGTATTCTGATATTTTGACCTATTCTGTAAACTAATGCCACAGAAGACCAAATGCCACTTCCTTCAATCCAAACTAAAAAAGAAAATTGACTTAAATAGTGAAATATTTATGGAGACATCAGATCTTCATGTCATGCTAATCAAATGAGCTCTCTTCTTTATTTATTGCATTATTTCAAGACTGAGACAGCGATCATACGTACTTTCTCATTAAAACATTGTCTGGGAATGTTCTGGAGCTTAAGCAAAGCCTTTTATTGTCACCAACTTTCCTAGCGATATTTAATGAGGCCGAACAAAGATAGTAACCCTCAAAGATTGGCCCTTTTTAAATTCACACCTCAGTGACTTTTAGTTCCTGACGTCAACAATAGTAAAAGAAAATGAATAAAAAATGACGGAGCCCTTTTCTTTTGGACGCAGGCCATTTCCAAATAAAACTATGTTACTCTGAGAGAAAATAAAACACACCATTGATTATGACCTTGACCTCATCTCCTGCATTTTAACTGCTCAATGATATTGGATGAGTCATCGTCCCTTAAAATCAAGTGATTGAAATCAGTAGGTCAGTCATCTATAAGCAGGGGTAACATTTTCTGATTGTTGAACCATTATTCCCCTTTTATTTACTTTTCAGGCTTTACATATTTAAAAAAAAAAAGTATTCTGAGTTATTGCTTAAAATACAGATTAATTTCACATTATTAGGATATATGGGAGTCTCAACAGATATCCTGAGAATGGAGAGATTGTCAATAAAAAATAAAAGTGCATTACCAACTTAGTTTGTATAATGGATGCTGAATGTAAAAAACTAAAAGCTATTTTGAATTAGTTATCTATATCAGTAAAATCCTAATATAGATATGTATTTTGCTATCTAATCTCTGACAGGCAGACAATGGAAGGAATGTTTAAGGTTGGGGGAACAATGCATACAAAACCATACATGAAAATTCATTCATGATAAACAGCTTCCCCTTCTGTGTTGTGGTTTTTATAGATCCAGAAATCTGATCCTGATCTGGTGCTGCACCAAGAAAACAAAAACAACGAGAGAAAGAGAGAGTCCGGCTGTGCCTGGGGTCTGGAACGTCCTGGCGCTCCAGCACCATGTCACAACATGTCAGCTGGCCGTCACGGCTGAGGGGGGGGCCGGGGCCACGGCAGCGAGGCGAATGGAGGCAGTGTGGGCGACTTTTCAACTTGGTGACGTCGCCAAGGGAGGCAGGGATGTGAAGACCACGTGTGAGTGACCCCTACTCTTCTCTCTCTCTCTGTGTGTGTGCCTTAACATGATTACTTTGAAATTAAGCCTAGATAACACTCGAGTATTGTGCTACATTTTTGGATAATGGCTGATGACACTTTGTATGACAGGTGGTCGTAGCCAATATTTAGTTTGCTGGCATTTATAAAAGGAAAAACATTAATTTGTTCAATGGCTGGGAGCCTGGTCTCTTAAAGATTATGTTCCCATACAAGCAAACTGCATTCTCAATTTACGTTTGTAAGAGAGACGTTTTTTTCTCACGGATTACGTTTATTTTAAATGTATTACAAAAACGTTTATAATCAAGGTCTGCAGAAGTCTGCAGAAGGATGGATGGGTCACAAAAACCCAGACATTCACCCAGGAGACCGTGGTTCATGTTCAGTGTGAAACCACAAGTCAATTGTTATTTAAGTGTACTTATTATATTTTGTTATTTTAACCTAAACCACAATCTTTTCCTAAACCTAACCAAGTAGTTTTGTAGCAATTCACAATGTTTTCACAGTGATGAGAAAAAATAAAGTTGTGGGTAGACTATGTAAAGATAATGTAGATCAAAATGATGTTCTCCCAAGAGACAGTGGAATAAGTATGAATTTCATGAACCTTACTTGCATTGAGACACACACATACACACACACCTCTGCTGACCCAGGGTCAGACCACACGGGCCCGTTCCTGTCCAAAAGGTTCTCATGACAACAGATGCAATGGATTAATCACCCATTTCCCAGCTTCCCTTCCAAAACAATGTGTGTACTCTGGAAAACAATCAAGCTCACAGGCAGGCCCTTCAGGCTGTGAAAGGCTCCACTGACAGGACTGGATGTGGAAGTAGTGTGATGTACAGATGGATCAAATGGAAGTGTGGGGTTAGTGTGGGTTATGCCAGGGAGGAAGTGGTTAGCATTGTTAGACAGAGATATGAGCTGCCTTTTGTAATACTGAGAAAAGCTGGTTGTGGTTTGTGGTCAAAAAGGAGAAGTTATAAACGGTACGCAAGCTGGGAAAATAGGAGGTCCAGCATTTTATGCTTAATTTAGATTAGCGCATGAAAACAGAATACAAAGAGGCGAGAATACGAAGAGAAGACTCACCTGTTCCAGTAGCTCCAGAACTGTTCGTTGAGATAGGTGCGATGACTGTGGTCGTCTCCGAATGAGGCTTTGCTCTCAATCCAGTGCACAATGTGGCCCTCCACCGCTTTTCAGAAACAGAAACATTCAGAAAAGTGACAAGAAAGCCACACAAGCAAGATCCACAAAAATCTAAGAAAATCTGGCATTAACATGACAATATTTTGACAACTGCATGATCCTCCTTGAAACAAGGTAGCTAAGGTGAACAAGCAGTTATTTCAGATAAAACATTGTTACATTATACATGTAAATACCAACCAATGGGAACCTCCAGGATGATATCGGGTGTTTTGTCGTAGCCCATAACTCTCAGTTGGTTTTCATCTGGAGGAGATAAAGTGCAGAATTTTAACATTTGACGAAATATGACCCCATATGTTGCAACCTCAAGTGGCCCTATTATGACGGGAGCAAAGTAGGAAGTCATGTATCGTAGTATTAAGACCAAGAAAGTCTATTTCGGGTGGTCAGGTGTGGTGGTGGATGGGTCAAACAAACGCAGGACTTTGACCCAGGAGACAGCTGTTTGTGTCCTGTTTGAAACTAAAAGTCAATGTTGAGTTATTTTAACTTACCAAACTGCAACCGTTTCACAACATTAAGCATGTGTTTAAAACTGTGACTGTTACATTTAGGTATGTGGACATGTTGATCTCCTGCCACTGGTAGAGGTGCTATTTTAGGAAAGGATCCTGTGGGTCGTATTAGAGGGTAGGAACAATCGACCTATGTGGTCGTATGGATGGAGGAGTTTACTCTTTACCCAACAAGTTCTGTTGCATCAATCACAGGCAGATAACCTAAGCAAGGTGCTGGTAACAAACTCCTTTGTGTTAGCAAAGCAGTAGAAATAACAGTAGAGGACAGCAAGCTCAGTAAAACCATTAACCACATCTGCCACGTATTTGCTGTCGTTGCACAAAAAAACCTGTAAAGCCCAGTTGCAGAGCGACTCTCCAGTTTGCAGTTTGGCAGAGCTTTATAAAATATACAGCGAGGGGACAAGGTTGGCATTATAGCCTCTGTAAGCCTGACCCCTGCCTGCACAGGCCGCAGCCATTGTCCTTGACTTCTGGTGCGCTTCGGCCATTATCCCTACAACACCTGATTTCTCCATTAAATCTCAGGCTGACCAGGTCATTCAGTTCCAAGGGCCTGCCTCTTTGTCTCCAGCCAAGCTCAACTAATGGGGCATGGAAGGGAATTGAGGAGAGATGGAGGGTGGCGGTGTCAGTGGTGGTGAGGAGGTAGCATCAGCCAAGGGGGGAGGAAGTGTGTGAGGTCGGAGAGGCTGCCAGAGGCCTGTGGTACAGAGGGGCATCCTGGGTGTGGTAATGTGGGTGTTGATGTGTATGTGTGTTGGGATGGGAGCCTCTATTCATACCTACTGGGCTGTTGACATTGTCATGTGGCTCTGATCGCCTTTTTACATCACCTTTGATTAAAATTAATGGGCCATCCCTGCTGTTGGGTAGCTTATTTCCAATCCATTTATCAGATGGGGTGAGGCTGCCTGAGTGGCCCTCGTGCCGCCCGAACTCTGACAGTTTTAGAACAGTGCTCTGTGCAGCTCTGGAGAAAGGTCAGCACTCCAGGTTCAAATAAATGATATGGTCTTAATGACAGTGGGAATGACTTTTATCCTTCATCACTCATCTGACCTAGGGGATGGTGATGGGATGGGGGTGATGGGACAGGGAGGGGGGGGGTTAAAAATTCTGTTCCACAATTTCACACCTGGACACTCTACCTTGATTTAATATTGTTGGAACAAGATAATAGCGAACAAATATAATTGGTTAAAATAGAAACTACAACCACATATGAGGAGTTAAATCCCCTTGAAAATGGCTTTGCAGTCAAAGATTCCCTCAATGGTACCAATATAATATTGCTGTTCATATAAATAGAACTGGCCTTTTTCATTCAATTTAGAAAAAAAACAACAACTGAACAGCAACCTGAGAGGACCAAACATTACAACTAATGAAACATTAAAACCTACCTTTGAAGCTTTTATTCTATAAATATTCATTGTATGCTGGTGCATAAGCATCCAAGGATATTTGATAACAGCTCCTTGTTGTTAACAAATCAATAAGAGATAAGATCCACTGCATCAGTCATGTCTCCCTTTACTAAGCTTACAAAAAGGCTACACTGCCATGACTTTAGAAATGTGATGAGAAGGTCTTACCTAGAAAGGAAAGGTTCCTCTCCTTCAGTTTGTCACAGAGCAGCACCTCATGCTCTTGGCCAATAGCGCTGAGAAAAGAGAGTTAAGGATTCCAACATATAGCAAGAGCAGTATTTTATATGTCTACTGAAACACCTTAATGTGTAGGTAGTGTGGTCTCAGGAGGGGCAATAAACGAGCAGCAATCTCAGCCAAAAACTGCAGTTCCTTGAGTGGCCGCTTGTGGCTGGCTCCAAAAGTGAGTCAATCCCCATAGACCCCCATGTTAAAATGTCCAACTTTACAGCAGAATAAAACGCATTTACAGCTGTACAAACAAAAACGGTTTTGGTCGAGCTAATGTCCCCGTTCATGACAACTGTAAGGAGGGGGGTGCATTTTTAAATAACTCACCTGTTTAAATTATATTGAGGCTTAAAGTTATGCATAATTAAGGGTGTGGCCGCTTTAAATGACAGGTGGGTTCCATCACAGGTGGTGAGCCACTGGGTGTCTGCTACATCTACCCCTCGCTCCTCCCCAGCTTCACCCTCTCGTCCAAAGATGGTCACTTATGGCTAAAAAAGAATAGCGACGGCCGAAATGCCAAAGTCGAAGCTTTAAAATGGTAGTCCACAAACCAATGGGTGCCAGTCTATGGCAATAACATGAAACAAAAAAAAAGTCCAAAAGTAATATTTATGAGGAAACAAAAAAGTTGCTCACAAAAAATCTGGTATTTTACCTGTAAAATTGGTTACTATGGAAACCACAAAGTACACTGTAGTTTGCTGTGGTAACAAGCTAAGTGCACAGACGTGAGGTGATGTAAGCTCAACTTGTGCATGTGTGTATGCTTGACATCAGTTAAAGTTAAGAATCTGCTTTTCTCCACTATTGGCTTACTATGCAAAGTGAAAGCCACTTCTCTTTTTGCCGGTGTACGGAGAGAGCCCAATCAGAGTCTTCAGGTCAACCTTAATCTGCTTTCACAACAAATCTCCAAAGTGCATTACCTAAATGAGGAAGAAACAAATGCCAATTTGGCAAAATGCAAAGAGCCCCTGCACTGGCTGCTCCACTCATTCCTCTAAAATCTTTGAAGAAAAATGCTTTTAGAATAAATGCCATTTTGCATCAGGGTGCAAGCTGCTTGATGCCACAGAAAGGAATCCTGCATTTACAGAGGCTGTAAATCATATATGCAAAACTTCATTTTTCAAAGAGGGAGAGAAAAGTTATATTGCCCTCAAAAACACTAATCTCTCAGTATGGATTCTAATTAATACCTGCATATCGTGATTAGCACAAATGCATTAAGAGCTATTCCTCTCATGTGAGGATGGAGCTCTTTCAAAGCACATAGTGGGGCGGTAATAATGAACTCTGTGGCGGAGTAACTGACTCCAAGTTGACACTGACAAGCGGACAGCCAAAGAAAGGTAAAAGGAAGGGGGGTGTGTGGAAGGAGGGCAGGGTGGGACAGGGTTGACTGGCTATGAACAGAACAACCCAGCCTCACCACCACCACACACGAAAGCTTGGACAGACACAATAACATACAGATGTACCCATGTACACTCATTCAAATAAGCCTCCTCCCCCAGGAAATAGTTGGTCTGCTACCCAGCTGCTTGCCCCTAAATAGCTCGGACTCCAATTCTGCCCCTATAGTCGAAATCCCTGTTAGATAAGGAGGGGTATTTGTAGAAAGGGAAGGAAAATAATGGGAAATATAAGGAGTTAGGGCTGGGCAATATATTGATATTATATTGATATCGTGATATAAGACTGGATTTCGTCTTATTGCAATATTGTATGGCATAGGTGTTTTTTTCTGGTTTTAAAGGCTGTCAACCCTACAATATCGTCGCAATACCGATATCGGGAGAAAAATATTCTTCTATCTGAATTACGAATAAATAAAATAAAACTAATGTGTGGTCAAAATTAATAGTTCAAGTTGGACTGATGTGGCCAGAACTCTCCATGGTGCTGAACGGCATCAGAACTATTAGAACTAAATTCAATTCAATTATAAAGGATTAAAAAAATAAATTAAAAAAATCAGCATGTAAGATATTTGTTTTTGTAATTAACATAAAATAATCATCTGAGTTAAATAAAATACCAAAGAAAAGATCACAGTAAAGCTTATGAATGATTTTTTTTTTTTCTTGTATCATAGAACATTGGGTCTGATCCACTGTGTGCACATGGAGATGCATTTAGATCAGCCAATCCTCTCCTCCTCCTCCTCCTCCTCCTCCTCCTCCTCCTCTTCCCTCCATCGCCTTCCAGCCGCCGTAGCGGTGATAGTGGGATGGCAGGCAGGATGAAACACTTCCTCTGTGAAGCAGAACTTTTATGTCAGGTGAAGCCAGACACATCTCATCCCCTTCAATAGCTCCTCGTCAATTTCAGGCTTAAAATTTTATGGGATAGGATACTGTTTGATGCAGTCTACCAGCGGTCCATAACAGCAGTCATTTATTGTGCACTGAAAAGAGGGGGAAGAAATATTATGGCGTGCGAAAAGGGTGGGTGGGTGGAAGGGAGGTGAAGGGAGAAGGAAGCCCCGTACAGCGCCGGGAAAAGGAGAAAACACAGGAGATGCTGGCAGATTGGCAGGCATGACCGCCGGCTCTCACGTGACCTCATCAGCAAACATGAGCGGCTGATGCCGTCTGTCAGCCAGGTGGTACAATAACACTTAAAAACTCACTACACCTAAGCAGGAGATTTGTTACATGGAAAGGGGCAACAAACTTCATAAAATAATATAAAATTGAATTGTAGTAATAAAAAAAATATCATTTCGTGACACAAAATAATTTAAACAATGTCCTATAATATTGTCCTATATATATATATATATATATAACACTTACCTGGTAGATGTTATTGGCCAAAATTTGATCTGGAATTAACGACGGATCCTTAAGCATGCCGTTGAGGACTGTTTTAGAGGCTGAGAATAAAACAAGAGAGGGAAACAATTACAAAAAAAACTAAATAAATATTAGTTGCAAATTACATCAAACATCAAAGCTTGTCTAACCTACAAATATATTAAAAAATAATTCTTATTGCTGCATTGAATTGAGAGCAAACCGTGATAATATACAGACAAAAGACAGGCTTGACATACAGTAATTCACCATGCCACTGTTAGTGCAGTATTTCCACACTAGTCCATTAGATGGCTGCTTGGTGTCTACACAGATTTTCTATAGATAAATGTTTCAGTCCAGAGCACAGGAGCCCCGTGTAGTTTATCTATGTTATGAACGCTGACTATTCTGCATCTCTCATCCCCATTCTTGCTCTACTAACATTATAAATCAGAAAGGAAAGCCTGCTGGATTGATTCGCTGCTACTGCAACAGCAAAAAATTCCTTAAATCATTTCTTAAAAAGATTTGGATTAAATGGATTGTATCATTGTGTGACGGAATGGTCGAGGCACGCCATTTTAGTGATACATGGTCCTGACAGACTTGCAGCATTGCAGACAATACAAGGAATGTTTCTATTCACATTTCAGGCATGGATGGTGCCTGTACCAACACTGCACAGAGAGATCTGATAAACTGTGTGCACAGTATATAACTGTTAAAAATGTGAAGATTTATGAAAAAAGGGTGTTTAAAAAGAAAAACAATTGAAAAAGACTTGGGTGTACATTTACAAACGCTGACTGGATCATTAGGCGCCCCCTTAAATTAATTTCATTAATAGAAATGTATTTAGAGGAGCATTTAGAAACCCTTGAAGACCCTTCTTTTCGGTCCCGTTTTACATTTACAGGCATTACTCGGCATTACTCGTTGAGAAAACTATCACAGAGAGGACAAACAGCGCTGTGATCCCTCATCTACCTTATGATGAAATAAAGAGGGAGGAGGGTGGAGGAAGAACAAAGCCCATTCAGTGCTCCCCTCTCTCATTCTGTTTCTTTTTCTTTGTCTCCATCTTTCTCTGCCACCTCTTTTTTTTTTTTTTTTTTCTCCCTCCTCTCTGTTTCAGT
>JAOVVB010088900.1:0-13408 GCA_028570985.1 Heterobranchus longifilis
CGCTATCTGTTCTGAAGCCTGCATGGTAGCAGCCTTTGACAAACCAACACATTGAGTTTCCCTCCGAGCCAGTCTCTTCTGGAGGAGTCGAGAGTGGAATTATTCTAAAATGAAAAACATCCCTGGCACCAATAAAAGCTTCACCCATTCCGCTTATCGATAGGCAATCATGGGTTCATGTCATTGATTTGAGTTGCAGGATCGACTTTCACTGAAAGTGGAGCAACAAAAACACCGTCTCAGTCTCAAGTGAAAGGTAGTAGATACACAGAGTAGGTAGGCGCTGTTTGATTTCCCAGACACAGATTAAGCTTAGTTGAAGAGTAATGTTTTATCTTCAACGGAGGCTCTCCATCACAGGGAATATAGGACAGGATTTAGTTTAATCTGTTCTTAACCTGTGGAAATGTTATATTCAGTATGCTTTGTAGTTGTTCAAATTGTACTTGCGTATGACTTAAAAACTGAGGTTTATCGATGGCTTTTTTGTTAGGCTACGACTCTGTTTTAGTTTGAAAACTCTGGGGTTGCGTTTTAGTCTGGATGGGCAGAAACAGAGACCTTTGGAAACGACGAAGCATGCACCCACATCAGTCAGTCTTATCAGTTAGCTCGGCCTATATACCTTTTGTGATTTCATCCTTGTGTGGGTACTCCTTTCCCATTGCCATGACTTCCTCTAGCGATGGATAATTCTTGTACCATGCTAATATGTCGCAATATTTGCTTTTTGCGATGACTCCCAATCAATGTTATCTGCTGCCTTTACTGCCTTACACTCATGTGTTATACTTTCAGTAACAGTTTCACCTTATTGTCGGTCCAAGCAAAGACATCTCTGGACTTACTTTTCACCATTGCTGCTGTTCCTGTATTTTCTGTATATTTACAATTTATACACCCATGATTTTCAACCGCTGAGTAACATTAGACAATGTTTCCAGTTTACACCAGCACACGCATGCCCAAGTGCACGGGAATGGTCATGTGATGTGCATTTTCAGGCGTGTTAATATGGACGAAGATTAGTTCTGATACGGTGCTAAAATGCTTGTCTGGACGGAGATCGTTTCCGTTTTAAAACGCTGTTTTAAAATTAATATGTAGTAGTGTGAATGTAGCCTTAGATTGGATAGATTGTTTACTAGATTATTGTTTGGATTGTTAAATAGATTGATGTGTACTCTGGGCTTCCAATGCCAGTGATAGTGGATATTTTTTCACTTTTTAATAGGTGAGAGAATCTTGGTGTGTGTGTGTGTGTGTGTGTGCGTGTGCGTGCGTGTGCATGTGTGTGTGCGATCACTTTGAGTGTCTCAGATATCTTCTCTCCCTTTAGCCTTAGTCTTTTTTTTTTCTTTTGCTCTTTTCTTCCCCTCTCACTTCCATTACTTTCTCCCTTCCCATTTCTCACCTCTTCCTCATATCTTTCCAATTTATTTTGTCAGCTCTCTCTCCTTTCCCATTTCTACTACTCTTCCCACTTTTCCTCCACTCGTGCTTCTCCCTCCCTCTCCCTTTTTCTTTTCTTTTCGCCGACCCCCCCCTCCCCTCTTACCCTCCTTTGGAACAGGGAGTTCTGGGTTGGGCGACAGCAGCAGCTGCAGAAGGAGCAGCTGCTCTATGCGTGTGTGTGCGCGCGTGTGTGTGTGTGCGTGTGTGCGTGTGTGTGTGCGTGTGGGTGTACATGCCACAGCTTGTCCCCTCCACCAGGCTGCTTGGGCAGGGTTGGTCCCAGCAGGGTACCACAACCCTGCCAACACCCCACCAACCAACCAGGCGCATGTGTGCTGATACTCACAAATCGCACACACACGCACACCCCACTTACAGACATAAGAACCATATGCACAGCCATACACAAGACAATTTCACACACACATTCATATTCAAATACACTCCTATTCAATGAGAAAACCAGTGAATCATTCATTTATGAGCCTCAGCGAAATGTATGGAAATATACGCTCACAACTTCTATGAGTCATCCATCCCCTTATGGAGTTTGTGACAGACAGAATGCAATTTAGAAATATTCTGTGTACGATGTAAAGGGATGAAGAATGAGGCAGGTGTTTTTTATGAGGGGGGAAAAAAAAACAAAACACGGCAGTTTATAACCGCGCATTCTGGAGTCCTTTCACACTGCAGCCTCCAAGGTTTAGTGCCCAGGGCAATGTTAAGCTGAACTCTGTGTGTCTGAAGGTGAAGGAGGATCATCAAATTTCATAGTCAATGGATAGTCCTCAGAAATTTTCATCCTGTACAGAGGCGATTTGCGCTCACCCTCCCTGCACGAGTGCACCCTCCCACATACACCCCATCATCATATTATAGGCATTTTTAAAGCGTTCTCAAGTTGCTGTTGTCTTTGTTTGGCTGCTCTAATGAGAGAAAGGCCCGAGGCGATGATTTTTCACAGGTAAACAAACAAAGCTATAGGCTAATGTTTGCTTTAGATCGCCGCTATGCTGTCTGTATAAGGGGCCTGACTTCAACGGGGGAGAAGGAAGGTATGAAAACCAGAGAAAAAAAAATAAAGCGAGGAAGGAAGAGAGAAAGAAGGAAAGAAAGAATTTAATGACAGCGAGAGACACAGACAGGCAGGGAGAAGGGTAGCGAGAAGAGAGAGATTGGTGCTATCATCCAGTTAGCGGCTGGTGCTGAGGGAATACTGTCCTGTCATCGGAGCCAGCCATGCAGAAGGGGAAGCAAGCTCTTCTATTGCACCTTGGCGTCTGTCTGCGTCTGTGCAGCACCATCTTATTGCCTTGTCGCCGCTTACTTCGTCTGACCGCGCTTCCCCACACTCCCGGCGCCCTCAACCTATTTTTTCCCCTTTTTTCCACTCTCTCCTCACTCTTTTCATTTATCCCTCATATATCTGTTCTCTTTTCCGATTTCCTACCCTATGCGAGGAACATCCATCTCCCGCTCCTCTACTTCATTTATTTTTTTTTCACCCCCCCTTTCCTCTCTTCAAAACCTCACCGCAGTTAATTCTCTCGACTTTCTCTCTCCTTCTCGTCATGCTCCAACGCTCATGTGGGAACTCCGGTATTATGCCTGTGGTGCCGTGGCCTTGGCCTGGGGGTCAGTTCCTAGGCCCAGAGGGGTGCTGCTCCTCTTGCCTCTGCAAAACTGGGGGTACTGGGCAGTGTGCTGGGCTGGAAGGATGAACAGCTGGAGGGTTGGAGGCCAATGGGGGCCAGCAGAGGCCACAGAGGTCACCGCCATTGAAAACCTTGGCTCCCAGCTCAAAGGTACGGGGTGAAAGAGGATCATGCTTCTGGAGCAGAAAAAGAGCTCTTGTTTCCCCCGCGGCTCACAAAGGACACAGCCATGCAGCCAGCCAAGCAGACTCTCTCTCCCCAAACAACAACCCCATCGTTCTCTTGTCATGTGATTACATTTCCTGTGTTTCTATGCACGGCAACAGGAATTATTACATTTGTGCTGCAGCATAGCAATAATATATGGTGTTTATTTTTAATAAACCAAGCTGTGTCTGTACACATCTCGGAGGCCGTTGCCAGTGATATATAATACTTGGCTGTGGAGTGTTCATCTTTCACGTTTATGATGCTCATATAGGTAGGGGGAAGAAGTCAATAACTTCCAGGGTCTAGTGCAGAGCCACTAAGCCATTCCCTGGTCGTGCAGTATCGAAAAAGCAACTTTTTTTGATTAGTAAACAGTGGAGCATGCCCTTCAGGGTACTTCCCGGGACTGGGAGGGACGTAAAGGTTAATCTTCAGTTTATTGCCACCAGCAGTCAGACTGATAGTATCTTTTAAAATTCCTCGTCAGGCACTATTGATCCGATGACGTCAGAAGCCCCCAGACATGACATTTCTTGTTTCCCATGCTGCCTGACCATTACATGACGATCTGTGTTCTCTATTCAAGAAGACCCTCAGACTCTCAGACCTGAGGCACCTGGCTAATTACTCCACAACGTGGCTAATAAACTAGCTTATTTGTGTTTAAATATGTCGGTGTCAGCTGAAATCCTCCGTTTACCTTTAATTCGACTCTACATAATTCACCCTCCTCGAAAAACAAAAGCAGCCAAGTCAGTGATTGGAGTGATAAGGCTTACTTCCCCCCCAGTCGCAACGAGCCGTCGCCGCGCGTTATTGGGCCTATTAATCTGAGTATGTATTTTATTTGAGGAAGACAATGGGGTCAGCGATCAGACTGGCGAATGCGCTGCTTCTCCTCTTCTCTGGCTCTCCACTCTGTGTCTTCTTTAGATGCTGGCCTGTGATGGGAAATCTATATGGTGCGAGAGGCCAATTTAGGTGGCTCCAACAGTGTTTGTTTGAAGAGTGAGCAGCCAGGGTAAACACAGTGAATAACGCCTCCACTCTCTAAATGATTTCAGAGTGAGGAGATGTGAGGGGATGGTATTTTTCATCAGCTATTTTCCCCGAGACGTGTGTGATGTAGGGGAGAGAGGAGCTCGAGGAAGTTTTCCTGGGTTGCCTGCTGCTTGAGGCTTGTGTTGTTTACTAAAGCCATTCACTTACCCCATGTTCTTGTACCTGTGTGCCGGCGAGTGTCGAGGCCTGCATGTACAACCTTGTGAACTACCCGGTCGCTGCTTTTTTTTTTTTTTTTAAGGGTCTGTCAGATGAGCAAAAACATTCCCAGAATGTTTGTTTTTGTTTACTGTGGACAATTTGAACAAAATTTCCCTTTTAGGCCTTTTTATAGTCCCGGCTGCAGCACTTCTGAGCCTACAACTCCTTCCTATTTAAGATATGGTGTATCAGGCTTAGTGGGCTGCAATTAATTCACTGCCTCCAGGGCCTCTCTGGCTTTGTACGAGGGGTCAGACTGGGTCAGGCCAGATTTTTTTTCTGAGAGTAAGCAGCACTAGGTTTGTGTTGGATCAGATGAGACTGGGCTAATTCTCTCCAGCAGCTGGTCCTTTTCACTCACTGTTTACCCTCCAATACAAAATTGTCTGCTTTGCCCTGCCTGCCTATAAAGAAATCTCTTTACACTTCAACTGACCAAATTTAACAATCCTCTTAATTAAAAGCAGAACCGGTGCTTTCTTTTCTCGGGGTGTATTGATTCAGTCGGGGGCATGAGCAAAAGCTCGAGATTGGACCGGGTTGAATCTAAATTGAGATGTGTCATGTATCTTCAAGCCAAGCCACTTCTTTGGTTTCTAAGCCCCGTCATTATCTCTGGTGTCCCTTGTTTCGCCTCCCCCCTCGTTGGCAGATTTAGCTGAAGCCTGAGCAGCTTCTCCGGTCATTTGGTTACTTGCGTGGTGGGTCAGCCGGTTCTCTGCGTTCTCTGTGGCCACCACTTCTGCATCTGGGAGTTGTTTGCCGAATGCTGTGTCATCAGAGCTTTGCTGTCTTGCCCCAGAGCAAGCTAAGTCTAAACACAGCACTTTGTGGCTGAAAGGCCATCTGTCACGGGGAGGGAATCCGGCTTCTCCTCCAAAAAGCATAAACAGGGGCGGGCTGTTAAGCCGTGGCGCAGCTCACTGTCATGGAAATGCCCCATCTGAGCAAGGCTCAGGCCCTAATCCTGCACCCTCCCATCTTCGCAGCTGCTTTTTAGGGCTCCGTGGCTGCCTGCGCATACTCGCTGCCTGTTTAGCGAGAGAGGGGCCTTATGAATAACATTCAATCAGAGATGGCTAGTCGGCTTGTTAGCTGGTGGTTTACCATCTTGTGTATGCATGCTAAGCTTATCATCACACATACCCTGCCCTGACTTAATGGGTTTACCCGCAGATAGATAAGCGATGTATCTAAATGTATGTGCTGAGATTTATCTGATGATATTCCCAGACAGGATCGACTTTTGAATTATTATACGTGCAGGTGAAAATTGAGAAAACATGGTTACATGCATGGATGCATGCAAGCTCTTGATGTCAACAATTCAATTAAATGTATTATATTATAGTTTGTGCAATGTAGGCGTATTTTATCATTGCCTTATTTTGAATTTCCCCGTCTTAACAGAAAATACTGTTAAGACTTTTTTTTTTTTTTTTTTTTTCAAATCTACAGCCCTAGGATAGCAGGTCTGGAGTGTTTATGATAAGTCACTTTCTTTTCTCTCAACACAATCATCCCTTTATCAGCCACAGAACGAGTGTTGTCTAAATCCCAAAACAGCTACTGAGGAGGAGCAGCTGAGAGAGGGACTGGGAGCAGAAGATCCTGACATTTCATATGTGATTGCAGAGATTTACGTGAGGTAATTATTCGGGTTGTGTCTGCCAACCCAGAGAAGATCAATTCTTTCAATCAATTCCACTTTTAAGAGGATAGGCCAGATTACCAGGGCTGTGGGCCGATGTGGACGAGGGGCCCATAATGCTCTTAATAGGTCACTAAAATGTGTGTTAGAACCTCTGGTTGTAGCCAATGTAGGATTCCTCTGAGATCAAACATTCTGCCCTCCCCATTCTCGCCTTTTTTACTTTCTCTCTCCCTCTCTTCCCCTTCTTCTCTCCCTGCCCCTTAGCTCCAAAATAAATTATTTGTTAAGACAGACTCTCCATTATTGAAAAATGTAGAGGGTAATATTTGTCTTTAGTAACTTTATTGGCATGTTTGAAAGCAATCAATAATTTCTTTTACAACTCATTTTAAATCAATAACCGCACAGATCCAATTTTCTGTTGTTTTGGTCAAGGCCAGATAATGGACTTGTGTATGATATGAAACAAAAAAATGCAATACCTGTGTCCAGCTATCCTTAGTATGAGTAATTTGTTAAACCTTTTTCTATTGAATAACAGAATTACCCTGAATAGTCCTCTGAGGGTGATATCTGTTTTCCATTAGTCCTGACTGTCTGGGGGTTTAAAAGTCAAAGTGCAGAGGTTACCAAGAAAACTCATTTTAATTATTTTTTCAAAATGAATATCCATCTGAGAATGGCACAAAAACATTTCGGAAAATTACCTTAATTGTTAAGAGCTTTGTGCATTGATGTGAAGGGGGAGCAGTGTGTATGTGTGTGTATGGGGTGGGGATTTGGCCACATAGTCCAGTCT
Source organism: Heterobranchus longifilis (assembly GCA_028570985.1). Taxonomy (NCBI): domain Eukaryota; kingdom Metazoa; phylum Chordata; class Actinopteri; order Siluriformes; family Clariidae; genus Heterobranchus; species Heterobranchus longifilis. The sequence goes on from JAOVVB010088900.1 coordinate 7,040, forward strand.
CTGTGGCTTGAATCAGATAAGGGTGAGGAGTAGTGACAGGATAGATGGGAGAGCTAGCCTAAACCCAGCCACTGTTTATTTAGACATAGCAGCAGGCTGGAAAGTCAACAGAGGGAAGGACAGCGAATGCACACCAGCACCAGAGAAACCTGAGACCAGAGATGTAAGCTGGTGTCAGGCGTCTCAGAAAGAGATTTCTGGTCTTGGATCAGTTTTGTGTGTTACCTCATTGGGAGTGAAAATGCATGGAATTGGATCTGACTGCTGATCTCAGATCTGCAGGCCTTCTTTGAAAGACTTGGTAAACACAGACCCTGACCATGGTAGCCTGTCCAGTGTTTCTAGCACTCACTGGGGAGGAAGGTCACCGGGGCCCTGTCAACAGTGGAAGCTACAATTCACCTCAAGCCTTGTGTGAGTAACAAAAGAAGGAAAGAAAACACAGCTAAAGGGGTGAACACATGAGGCAACCCCCCCTTTAGCAAATAGTTCATCACGATTCTACAACACGACCCCGCTCAGAGCTGTGGTCATTTAGAGAATATATTGATTAACATCTATAAGTGTTCTGCACTGGGTTGCATCAGCTGTGTGTATGTTTAAACATAGCCTAGTTTGAACTTCATTTCTAACTTAGGTCGGGTTTACGTGCTACAAACATTTTTAAGCTGAAATAGTTCCAACGTAGACGTAAGTTACACCTTAAATCTTAAACCTAGCCCTTAGTGAAGTCCTCAGTAAAATAGCGGTTGTCATGGCACATTCTTTCACATTTTAAAAAGGTGGAATCCTTGGAGGAGGAGGAGGAGGAGGAGGAGCGAAATATACTGGCTGTGCGTATAATTAAGAGGGTAATTACATATAAATCTCATCTGTGTCATATTGGCAAGTAAATATAGGGTTGTTGAAACTTAAATAAACTGATAAACAACAAAAGTCTGCCAGCTATAGGCTTTCATCATGTGTTTATTATAAGGTTTCAATTTGATCTGCCCAACTATAATACTATAATATTAGTACTGTTATATTAGCCTACCCTACCACTCAGTATCACTGCTGTTATTTTGCACTAGCTGTAGATTGTTGGTTGTTGTGTTATCACCTAATCATAATGCTCTGTCCTAGTTTTACGTACCTTTTTATTGTTGTTTGGTGATTATTGTTAGTTATTTTTAGCCTCTTTGCTATTGTGTAACAAAGTGACTTCAAAGACAATTGGGCACGAAAGACAACATGTAATAAACACTGCATCAGGAATAGTGCTTTTCACTGATTTGCCACAGGAAGTGAAGACGTCATTTTTCTGTGATATTTTGGTTAGTGTGGACTTTACGCCAATGTAGCTAAGAGTCCCCATTTTTGTTGGCCTGTCCCCAGAAATGTCCCAGATTTCAAGTTTTTGTGTTAAGAACAGACCGCAAAGCAAAATTATATTTTACTTGGTAAGAATGAGCAGGCAGCAGCGCCTACCGGTCTCAACTGAACCGCTGTAGTTTGACCATTTTCATTATTGTGTGTTCCATAGTTTACCATATAGCTTCACTCACCATGGCACTGTAAAATATAATTTTCTGACATGCTTTACAAAGTTACTTAGTACCCTATTCTATCAGTGGGCCTGCACCATAGTCCATCACAGTAAGTTACCGGGGTCAAAATACATTAAATTGAAATTGTTCCCCTTTTTTATTTTAATAACATTGGACATTTTTATGATATTTTGACCACCAAGCTGGAAATGTCCCCCTTTTTTATTTTAATAACATTGGACATTTTTATGATATTTTGACCGCCAAGCTGGAAATGTCCTCGTATTTTATTTCAGAGTAATCTAAAATGAACCTCACATCTACGTGGTGCAACCAAACATCGACACAGCTTTAATATAAAAACAAATTAGTTTCAATGTATGGTGTAGTGTGAACTTTGCAGCCTAACTTGAGAGTGAACTTACACACAGCTGGTGCAACAGGCTCCTGGCATTTAACTTAAACTCAGTTTTTGACACCATATTTGTTATATATCTGCCAGTGCCTCTTTTCTTTTTGCTATTTGCTGTTAAATGCAGTATTAGTGTCTGACCTCATTACCACCTCTGCTTTGGATGCAGAAAACAGTGAAACATAATTATGTGTGGGAACTTTCTGTAAAAACGCTAAATGAGCGTTTCATTCATCTCGCTAGCATTTAGCCTTTAACGTACCACCATACAATTAACTGGATTAGGATTTAGTGCCTGGCCCGAATGCTGCCGAGAGCACTTCCTTTAGCAGCAGTTATACTTTCAGACATGTTAATCACAGATCCTGATGACTCTGCCATACATTTGGTATAGGACTCCTGTCTGGATACTGCTCTGCATGGCTGTAAATAACTTCTGAGGCTTTCTGGTGATTTTCTGGAAATTTCCAGTGATCATGGAGCTGGCCGCCTGCTGTGCCAAGTTGGAACCACGTTTTAGGAAGGCCCCTCTTCTCTTTCCCCCTCGCCACATGAAGGTGAATTATTTCTGAGCAGGGTTTTTTTTTCTAATGGTTGATTATATATGAGTGATGGCAGCCTGGTGCTGATGATTTCTCTGTGCATTTGATTCCTTTTTTTATTCCTTTTTATTTTTACCCCCTCTCTGCCACTCTACAGTCACCGGCACATACCTCTGAGACATCTGCAGAAAGGTTGGCATTAGCATGTGAAAGGGTTCATGCAGACAATGCTATGCATTATGTATTCACAGCATTTGTATGAAATGCAGTCGCTGTCATTCCTGCTAGCCTGTAATCTACTGGCAATATTTCAGGCAGAGCAGGGAGAACCATCTAAACATAGGCTACTACTACACCTTCTATACCATACGCTGCATACATGAAAAGCTCACCGTGTCCTCCAATCCCAAGAAACATCAAATGCAAAGAAGTGTCGGATCTGTCAGAACTGGCTGAGCCAACTGTCAGGTAGCAAGACGCACTACCAAGTGGCCTGTGTTAATGAGGAGGAGGTTGTTTTTCTTCTTACCCAGAGGCTACACAGGCGAGCCGTAAACAGAGCATTTGATCCTAGAGACTTGTTGTGTAGTTGTCACTTTATAAAATCAGCCAGATATTTTCCAGCACCATCCTTTGTATGAGTGTGTGTGAATCCTGGATTGTTAGGAGATCTGTGGTGAATGTGAAAGATAAAGACATTCTTTTTTTTTTGTGGGACAAACATTGGGAAGGTTCTAAATACTTAAAGGCTCCATATTGTAAAAAAGTGAGATTTCCATGTCTTTGTTATTATAAAGCAGGTCTAGGTGCTATAAATACTGTGAAAGTTAAAAAAAACGGTTAATCCACAGAGAAATGCACACAGCCCGTATTCAGAAACTGTGCCTTTAAACGAGCCGTCAGGACTTTTATGAAGTTGTGTTGTCACAACTACACTGTAGGTAGAAAGTGCAGCTACAGTGCTGTTACAGTCATTCCCCGGCAGCAATGACGGTGCAGAGACACAGAGAACGCAGATGCGGAAGACCCGGAAACGCTGACGAATGAGAGCAGACTGGGCTTTTTCGGGAGGGGGGCTTAAAGAGACAGGTGCTAAAACGGAGCGTTTCTGACAGAGGGTGAATACAGATTTGAATATTAAAGCATGTAAACATGTTCCAGTAGAAACCCAAAATACCCATAAGTATGAACCTGAAAATGAGCATAATATGTCCCCTTTAAAAGATATTTCATCTCCCCGTGATATCACCAAATTAAGACCTTGTAAAGCTCTTCCATTTAACAATATCGGACATATCTCCAGACACAAACTTGGACAGCACAGCTATCATTCTATGAGGATATTTATTGCTTTCGGATTGCCTAAACATTGGCACCAGCTTGTTATCTGAAGTGACTCTTCGTAATGATTAATGAGCTGTTTATATACTCTCACTGGACTCACTTGTAGTTTGCACATCCCACTTGGTTATGGTATATCATGTAAAACACTTGGCAATAACAGACAATATATCCTCTGCAGTCACAGCTGAACATTTCTCCTGAATCATCCAGAGAATCACATTGACTTTATGTAGTTTTTGCAGATGGCTACACAGTCTTAAAGTCCCTGAGCTTGTCTGTGGCTGCCTGTCATCAACCCATCACGCGTCACAGTAAACTTAGCTTCCAGTGGCGGTAGCGGCCATGGGCTGCCACAGCTGCTGCTTGAGCCGAGGAACGGCGGTGTTTACCCAGACAGAGACAGGGTGGGCCGAAGTGAAACACACAACCCCAAATTGCCATCTCGCCTTGTGCCTTATCCCATTCTGTGACGCTCACACAGTTCATCTGTTGCACCAGCTATGGACTCCAAATAGATCTGTCAGCCCTTGCTGCCCTTCTTTCATTGTGTCTCTCTTTCTCTGTCTTTTCAGTTTGAGGCTTTTTTCTTCATAGAAGCAATGATGGACGGTTTTGCGCCCTTGGATTTTAGTGTCACAGTTAAATGTGTGTTTGCATGGCTATTAGTGAGGCCCGCTGAGGGATGAGTTGCACACTCTCCTGACCCCTCCAGTGACGGAGCACTCTCTCTCTCTCTCTCTCTCTCTCTCTCTCTCTCTCTCTCTCTCTCTCACCCTCTTTCTTCCTCCCTTCCTCAGAGCGAGGGTGTAACCAAGACTCTACTTGTCAGTTATTCAGATCTGTAAAGGGAGAGGGGGTGGGGGGGGGGTAGAGACAGCAGGCAGGTTTTCTTGAACAATAAAGCTGTCTGTTGGTTATTTCTGAACCCTGGAGAGGAAGCACAACTCCCTGCAGGGTGGGGAGACGATTCATAGAACCCCCACCCAACACACACACACACACACACACACACACACGCACACATCCAAGTGTGATCCAAGTCACACACATAGGCTATCTTTGAGCCCAAAGTCTCTGCCCCACCCTTCTTGTACAAGAATCAGTAATTGTGTAGTGGAAGGAATCGCCTATTATAAAGCCGGGCATTACTCCAGCTCCGCTCTGAATAACTGGGTGACTTCCCTCAGGCCTGCTCCTCCGTCCGTGGCTCACAAAAGGATCAACTATTACTGCAGGTCGACTGTGTAAAGATGTTATGTAAGGAGTCTGATGCAAGATTTAATTATAGTTTCGATTAGAAAAAGTATTATCATGGCTTGTTTGTCTGCAGGCAGTTAATTATGTGAACATAATAATAGGTTTCTACGATTTACATTTTTTCCACAGAAATCCTAACGTTTTTATCCAAAACGTTAGTTGTGCCTTGCCTTAACACTGCCACACCATCATATGTAATTTCATTGTTCATACTCTCAATCACATCAATATTGCATTTGCATGATGAAGGTACTTGAAATTATGGGAAATAAACAAAATATCACAGTATGTGGAGCAGGATCGGCAACCTTTTCGCTGTCCTGTGCCAATTTTAGTATTATTACTATTATTACTATTTTTTATTATAATGCTGCAGTGATTTTATTTTCTGCTGCTGTTAAGTCTTCCATCCAATTGAACCAATTTGCTTTACAACAATAAATACAACGACACTAAAACTTGTAGCCTAATATATAGGCTTCAGGTTGACTATATCGTATGCAACATATACAGCATACTTTATTATAATTAATAACTCCAGAACACTGCATGGTAGTGGCTTACTTTTTTCCCCCTGGGAAGCTACAGTTGCGCCGTTACAACAAGAGTTCCGTTTCAATCATATCCTTTCAGAAGTTTTATAATCCAGCCTTCAACTGCAGTGTCTTTTCAGAGACTTTGTAAAATAAATCCATAGGTACTGATAAATCCAACAATGAGTGTGTTCTGTGATTATTTATCCATTTTCCGTGTTGAAAACAGTCTGTGTTGTTGTTAGCCCGTCCATTAGCACCTCCATGATGCATTGAGTTGAGTCTGTCGACCAATCAGAGGCTGTGTTTCTGACTGTGCGGCAGCTATTCAATTGGGGAAAAAAACAAAACCTCTATACAGTAATAATTTGTGATATTGCAACTGCAGCCTATTAGACTGCAGTGGTGGTCCAAGAGATAATGCTCAGAAATCTTGTGTGTTTTATTTTATAACCTTCTGGGCTTCAGAAAACATCGAAAACACACATTTAGGAAAAGTCATGGGCTGAAAGTTTTTATTTAAATAGAGTTATTTGGATTATAAAAGCCCAAACAGTCTGTTTTGTTATTTGATCCCACAGACACTTAGTCTGGCATCATCAGACTAATTTACAAATGCATATTAGTCTGGAACCTCTCAGTCCATTTTCGATTTCTAAAGGGTGTTATCAACGATGCAGACCAAAATGCCTCTGGGTGCAATTGGATAGACCTACAACCAATCAGAGCAACGAAACATGACCTACAACCAA
>JAOVVB010088916.1:0-13407 GCA_028570985.1 Heterobranchus longifilis
ATCACAGGATTAGGAACCAAAGTGGGGTCTGGCTCCTCGTCCACAGTATGGGGCTGCTTCTCTGGTGAGTCTTCAGTCTTCAGTCTGCTCTTTTGAGGATTTTTGTTAGCAGTTCCACAAAGGTGGCCCACAGTTTCTGTTGAAGGTCTGTTTTCTGTAGCAAATGAGGCATCACTACTGTCCTCTGATCCTGATGAATGTATACGTTTCACCTTCTTTTTGCTGAAATGCTTTTTTTTAACCACTTTGTCAGAATCATGCTTTGCTCTTCCTTTGGACGTCGGTTGACTGTTGGTCTTGTGTCGAACATGCACAGAGCCACCTTTAGCTTCAATCAGCTGCCCACTCTTTTCTGTACTGTGTGACCGGTCAGAGCATGCATCATGCATCACTTCATCAAACTGAAGTTTAGACTGGTGCTGTGGCAGTGGTGAGTCCGCATAAGACAGTCTGGTTTCTTGAAGCTTTTCTTCAGCAGTATCATACTCACTGTCCACAGTTTCAGGAGACTGTCTCTTTTGTGCAGCAAATGGGGTATTGCCATAGTCTGACTGTGTCTTTTGTTCAACACATGAAGCATTGCCACTGTCATTGTCATCCTCATCCTCTGTGTCAGAGATAATGATTGGAGCACTTTTTCCTGTTGCACTATTTTGTCTGTTGGTCTTATGTTGCTTTCCACACTGACTTCCCACATTTTCAGACGAAAGTCTCTTTTGTTGACTACATGCGGCATCTCCACTGTCTTCTGAGCTTGAAGAGAATAATCTCTTTCTTTTTTCATTTTTTTTGCAGTTTTGGTCACTTTCATCCTCTGTGTCACTATCAGATACAGTTATTATATTGGGTTGCATGTCCAAGCTCCTGGCTCGACCTTTTTGCATATTTGTCACCTCATTACCGTCACACTCTTTTTCAGACACCGAAACATCTGTCCGTCTCTTCTCCAACAACTTGCTAGATGCTGTCAAATAGTTGTGCTCTGATACAGATGAGTAATCATGACTGTCATCAATTTCACTGGTGTCGTCAGGTGTTCTCCTGCCCGATGTCACCTCAAATCCATCCTTAATTTGCACAGTGTTTACTTGTAGACCATACCTTGTACAACACTCAAACATTGTGTCAAACACTTCCATCTGGGAAGAATCAGAAGCTATTGCTAGTTTTGGAGATGACCAGTGTGTTGGACTTGTGTCGCACTTTATTTCTTGGTCTCCTGTTTTCCCACCATGTAGCACAATGTTTTTTGGGCTATCCTGGTCTTCATCTTCATTTGCATCTTTAAGGTCTGCGATGCTTATAGGTATGACTAACCAGTCATCATCTGTCTGATCATCAGTCTCATCTTCATCAGAGTGGTTTGTTCGTCTCTGAGGGTCACATTTAAGACATAATTGACATTCAAAACCATCATCAGTTTCAACAAAACATTTGCAAGAGCAGTGTTGTGCTATATCAAATGTTTCCGTTTTTAGTGAAACCTGCTTCTTTGGAATCAGTTCATCATCTGAAATGACTACTGTCTCCATCCGAGCCTGACCCTGCACATGTCCATTGCCTTCCTTTTCAAATGGTGACTGCTTATCATTGGGTTCAGGTACTTGTGTGGGTGATGACGTGTCCATAGCCATATATTCAATCTGTGGCCTTTCGTCTTCACTTATATTTTCATACAGTGGGTCTTTAGAGCATGCTGGACTTCCATCTTCACTTATATTTTCATACAGTGGGTCTTCAGAGAATGCTGGATTTTCATCTTCACTTATATTTTCATACAGTGGGTCTTCAGAACATGGTGGAAAGCTTAATTCCTCATGTTCTGTGTTTGGGAGTTTTGTGGCCATCTGTGATGTGTCATCTGAACTGTCTGCATATTGTACCAGTTTTACCACTGAGTGTCCTTCCTCTTCCTTGCTTTGAGATAGAGGGGCATGCTTTTTGGCTTCGTTTTCATAAAGTGCTAGGCTTACATCAGTTTGTGAATGCACAGTACCTGTATCCTCCCTCGTACCTTCACAATTTGTTTTGTAGCTCGGCCATTTGCTTTGGCTTGCAGGAATTGATACTACATTATGACTCTGAATTTTATCAACTGATGAATTTAGCTTGGAACGTGCAATTACTTCATTACAGGTAACACCAGAATGTGCATTTCCATCTTGACTTTCAATGAGTGATGCAAGTTCAAATGTTTTGTTTTTAGATACCACTGAACTTGACTTGGTTTGAAGACCCTCTGAGACATCAGTTGCACCTTGCACACCGGTAAACCCCACTGGCTCCACTGGTTTTAGAGCTGAGTCATTGATGTTCATCATTATTCTGGGATATTCTGTGGATGTAAACAGATGAATGTTATCTATATCCGCATTCCAATATTGTTGCAATATAACTTTAGAAACGTTCTCCATCTATGCAATGGCCCTACATAATAATAATAATAATAATAATAATAACCACAACCACAGTCATCTGAATAGACAAGTTTGCAATTGCCATTTACAGGCATAGTTATATCCAAGTGTTTTTTTTTTACTGACAAAATCTACACATGCACTCTTCTCAACACATTCATTTTTAGGATCATATTTTGAGTTTTCTATAGCAGAGACTAGTGTACCTGATGAATGTTTCTCTGGTGCAGATGTAGTGCAATCCCCTGCCTCTTTAGACTTGGGCGTTAACTCAGCATTTGCTTTGCTGCCCTTTGAACTGTCCTCTTCAACTGCTTGTCCATCTGTCGCAGTGTACTGCTCAATCACAGCAGAGTTGAGACTTTGGCTCTCCACATTTTCTTTGTCAGAACCAGATGTTGTGGGGAGATTGGCAACACGGTCGACCTTTGGCATGATGTAGTCAGAATGCAGTGTGGAGTCCCTGTCCCTCTCCTTATTGGAATGTCCATAATTTCCAAAATAGGCAATCATTTTTGCAAGACGGGCCTGTAATTGGACATCTGTAAGTGGCTGTGTTTCTCTAACTGGCAAGACTTTGTCTGTGGATGGCTGACTGCTGAGACAGGTAGAGGACACATGCTGCTGATGGGGGGTGGAAGGGGTTCCTCTTGAATGATCTAGCTTTTTTCGTCTCGTCTCTCCACAGGTTAGAGCAGGTAGTGAACCTTTGACTTGCTGACCTTTGTAGTGTTCAATGTTGGCAATTGTTTTCTCTGATGAAGAGGCCCCAAAATAACTGCTGTATTGTGCAGAGTGTGCTGATGAAGCATTACCTAAACTGCCTATTTGGTGGTGACTTCTCCCTGAAGTACGTGCACTATCCCAGGGTATTGGCTGCTGGAATCTAGTGCTTACTATGCTTGCCTGTGACTCCTGTTGGTGGTGGAGTCCTTGGAAATGTTGTTGTGATTGTGCATAGCCTTGCTGCAACGGAGCTGGACTGTAAGTCATTCTAAGCTCCCCAGGATATTGAGTGGCTACCATGTCGTTTTGTATTTCATTTTCAGGGTGAACCACTGGCACAGGTGTGACAACGATGTCCTGAGATGATGGGAGAGGACCGACGTTACTCCAGTGTTGGAACACAGATTTGGCCTCTCCGTGCCTGTGTGGACATCCAGATCGCATTGCATGTAGAGCAATCTTTCAAGTGATTGTTTCAGTATCGGTTCTCAGGTCTAGGAAACAAATAAAATAAAAATTAGTGGTTGGCTGGTGTCACATTCACTACAATATAGGCCTTTCCACTGCAGGAACCCAATGAGACATACACCATTATTTGGGGGTGAGTTCCTGAATTTCCTGAAGTTCCTGAATTTGGAAGCAGGTCAGGAGGTCATACTGATCCTCAGTTTCCAGTAGTGAGACAATTTACTCCTGCTGAGTAGCACAACCACACACTGCATTGCAATATATTATTTTCTCTTGTAATTATAGGTACCACTGGAACTCTGCAGATGATTCTCTCATTGTTTGCAGATGATTCTCTCATTGTTTGACTTAAACTGAACTGTGCAAACGGCCACTTCCTGTAAGATTCAGTGAATTAACTAAATCACCCAAATTCTGCAGATTTGTGCACCCATCTGTACTCACATTATCAACAAAACCCTGACTCCTCCGCATCTTCAATCTCTTGTATTCCTCACCTCTCTGATGTTAGGAGCTGCAACAACAGCTTACTGCTCTCTCACTCTATCTCTCACTCACTCGCTCTATGGCTCACTCTCTCTCGCTCTATCTTTCTCTCGCTCGCTCTATCTATCTATCTATCTATCTATCTATCTCAAATCTAGCCTAGTGCAAACAAGTTAGCACCAGCAGCCACCAGAGTCTGCCATAGGGGTGGGACAAAAAATTGATACAGCCATATATCATCGTACTTCCTCTTGCAACACATTATCGATACACTGGCGCCAAGTATCGATATTTTATTACAACATGCAGAGCGCTGTGTACTTCATATATGTATGCGTACTGCATGGTTAGCTTACCACTAATGCACACCGGACATTTCCTGCTGCTGCACCTTCACAATTAAAAGCATTTAACTGGCGAAACACGAGTGGACCTTTATTATGAAGGAGTCAAAGGAAATGCATGTGTTTGTCAGGAAGCTGCTTGACATTCAGTGCATTTACATGCACAGTGAAGTCGAGCTATGGTTATAGCTTGATTAGGTCATTCAGTTGGACTACTGTCATTGTCATTCAGCAGCTTATCTACTAGGCCCAGGATTCCGTGGAAAATTCCACGATCGCGGAATTCTGGGGGGACTACCTATTGGTAATCATTCATTCCATGATTTTACAAAGCGCTGATGTTATGAAGTGGGATCAGATGCATCTTTGCCTGGTTTCAAGATAGGCACAATAACTACATGTTTCCATTCATTTGGCAAGCAGCCCTCTGCCCACACCAAGTTAAACAGAGCTAGCATTCCTTCAAGCCCAAACTCATCCAAATGTTTGAATAATTCGTAAGACAGCCCATCTCTCCCAGGAGTTGTTTGCACCAGAGCAAAGAGCATCCCTCAATTCTTTCATAGTAAAGAACAGATTAATTGGATTGTCATTTTCTTAACTCCTATCCAACTTTCACTGACTACTTAACATAATTTCAGTGCTCTTCACACCTCTCTCAACTCCCAAACTCCCTGAGCTGTGCACTGCTTAGAAAGCATGTCAACAAACATGTCAGCTTTGTCTTTGTTGGATACGCCTTCCAACTCACGTCTTAATGATGTCTGATCTCCTGGTTGTTGTTTTTGCTCCTACCAACACATCAGCAATGAAAGTTAGAAATGATTCCCTGCTCAGTATCAGCATGTCAGGGGGTAACACAGGGGGAAAATGTATGTTCCTGCGTCTAGCCTGGAGTTAGTGCTATCACATTGTTCTTTATCTTTGCAACACACTCTCAACAACCCATTTGACAATATCATATTGCCTGAAAACCCCTACCTACTTGACTCTCCAAAGCAGAAGTAACTCTTAAGGGATTTAATGCTCTAAATCCTCCCTCTCCCTGTTTCTGACCTTTGACTTTAAACAACAAATTCCTCAATGTATTTTCACCAACTTCTTCTGACATCTCAGGTCTTTCACTTGATGCTCCTCTCTCGACTTCTATTACCCACCTTCTGCCATCCACCTCCCTCTCCAGTAGCCATAGGCTACCAAAGTACTCCTTTCCTTGCCCTACTTCTATTAATAATAACACCCAAAGAAAAGAAAGAAAAGAAAAAGTGGCCAGCCAAAATTAAATTGAGATACCACCACTGAATACACAAACTCCTGGTGCAGCAGCCAAAGACGAATGGACAAGATTACTACTACCGGACCTATAGAGGCCGTCGGCCGATACTCTCCCACTCTCTCGCTAGACCTACAAGTCACCAAGTACCACAGTCCAATGCCTTACCAAACTTATTTAAATGTTACAAAACTATAACCAGGTAATGAAGCGATTTGGTCACATCAAACGCGAACCACCATGACCCTAACATTTCCTGATTTTGTTGCTTCACAATAAAAGCTTTTAAATTACAAAATAACAGGGCACTTTTACTGTGAAGAATTTACAGGAAATGAAATGTTTTCTATCGCTCCTTTGACAGCTGCTAAATAACAGCAGACAGGAAAAGAAAAAAACGAAGGCTAGACTTGAAGACTCCCAGTCATGAGTCTGATAATGATAAAATGATAATCACGATTATTTTGATCAATATTGAGATCATGATTGTCATTATTATTTATCGATTTGAGGGACAAAATATGTTTATTGCACTTTCATCTTTAAATGAACAGAGCATTGCTTTCAGATTCAACTTTTGGAGAAACGCAACCCGACATCACACTGTGGTGACCAATCATGTTGGTCATGTAAAAAAAAAAAAAACGAAATGCAAGCATGTGTCTGTCCAGGAGTTCAAGTAACAGCTGATTAAAAAGGTTATCGCACATCACATATTTTCCTCATATTGTGCAGCTAATCTCCAAATGAACCAGACATTTGCTAACATGTCTGTTTGATAAAGGTTTTTACAGAGGAGTTTGTTCATTTATCATTCAGTCTGATTTATACATTTTATTCCTAAAAAGCATGGTGATAATGGATTTTTTTATGACTGTGGACAGCATTTTCTGATTTATGGAGTGACAAAAAGACATCTAAGAGTCTCTCTGTAAAAACCTTTGACTCTAATATGTCAACAAAATGAAACAAGAATTTTGAACCTGACTTTATCCAATGTTCACGTTTCTGTTCTGGAAATGTATGCAAATTAGCACATATTTAATGAGATAATGACTAATTTGCATATTTAAATATAACATTTCAGAAAACTTCAAATAAAATAATTGTCTTAATGCAAGTAATCAACTTGGTTTCATGGTGATATCTAGAGATGCACTGATTAATTATCCACCTTCGTCCGTGTACAGTATGTACAGTTTAGGCTTTTTATCAGTAAATTAATTGCTGTTGAATAAAGTGAAAGCATTTAGCAACAACATGAGCTTTTCTGCGCAGAAGAAACTGAAAACGGACCTCAGTGCATCACCTTATATTGACCAACAACCAGGCAGAGACTAGAGTTGAGTACCGAAAACCGGTGCCAATACGGAACCGGTTCCTGTACCTGCCGGACCGAATTGCAACGGAGATTTCGGTGCCTCATTTCGGTCCCTGTCGCCCCCGGTGGTGCTCCAAAATGGACGTTACAGGCAACAGAAACAACCGCGCGTGCCATCATTTTTTTTAGTTTTTTTTTTTAAGTATCGGTTCAGGCACCGTTTAGGCACCGGTATCGTTTTAAAAGTATTGTTTTAACACCGGTATCGGATAAAACCCAAATGATACCCAACCCTAGCGGAGACTGTGTTCTGTCTCTGCCTGTTTTCTGCTTTAACCAATCATTTTTTAGGAAATAATGGTGTAATCAATGCTGTAGCCAATCACATTTCCATAGCAATAGTTAGTGGAAAAATACCAGATTAAACTCCTCACAATATAGCTTACAGAATCACAAAGTTTACTCCAGTTCATTTCTCTCATCCACCCCCCTCTGTAATTGCCAGGGATTTCTAGAGGCCCATTTGAGGCACTCTCGCACTGATAGGTCGAGTGTGCCTAGTTTTTTAAAGACTCGGCACACACACAGGCCGGGTCAAATACAGTTCAAGACTTTACTCTACCACTATTAAAATCAGGTTTTTTGGGCTGTATTTTCAAAAAAACAATTTAAGAAGGCTGCGTTTTATTTTCGAAGTATGTGAGGCTCTACTACACTTTTTAGATGATATGTTAAATGAAAGCATTCTTAGATAATATAAATCAAACCTATTTCAAATTGCATGCAAATCAAACATATTTTAGATTATACAACAAATCAAATCTTCTCAACCTTCACGTGATTGTTTTTTTCATTAGATGTATTTGGCACGATATTGGCATCAACTTTTGTGATAATTGAGTAAATATAGTGTAAATATAATTTTAATTAATGAAGACACAGTACAACAATTTCCCCTCATCAAGGCTCACTCACTTAAGGTGGACTGACCATAAGATAATCTCATTTTAGGGACAAGCTGCTCCCCCATGTTATGTTACATGGCACTTGTTCAGTTGAATTTTATTTGTCCAGTAACCTGGAACAATTTTATTTTGAGATTTGTTTGAGTGAGAGTGAGAGAAGGTCCTGTAACTTGGTCCCATTTTGGAGAAAATTTAATTTCAACTTAATAGTCAATGTTTTATTATGAACAATACAATTTCAAATTTCCATGACAGAAAAGATACCATTTTTGTGTATGCTGTCAATTAGGCCTATAGTTCAAAGAGAAAATTGGAATTGGCAAAAATCGGAATCAGCAAGTTAGACTAAAAAAATCGGAATCGGCCAAGAAAATTGAAAATCGGTGCACCTCTAGTGATGGTCATTGGTTCCAAATTTTACTATTAGCCTGTAGTATCTCCCCCATAGAAAAGATCTCCCCTATTTGGTGGCTTATAAAAGTCACAAGAAAAACATTTCAAGAACAACATTTCAGTTGCATTGCGGTTGCGGTTGTCACAAGTCCATCAGGCCTGAAGACAGCAATGCTGATCCAGATTTGTTTTGACTCCATTTCCACCGTTGTCCGTCATTTCCGACATTTCCAAAATTAGCCAAGTACTAATCTGAACATGTTGGCTTTCTCTGTGGATATACAAAACAATGATGTATGCAAAACGCAATACTCCAAAAGCAGAGCATACATAATACCTTGTACATACTACTACCAGCCCCCTCTGCGTCAGGACAGGGGAGGGACATCAGAACCAAGATAAAAGAATTTCCCTTTCAAAAAATGTTTACTTTCAGTTGTGGATTACAGTGCACACTTTCTCAGCACAGGTCTGTGGGAGAAACAAGGTCAGAGCTATGCTGTTCTGCAGCTGTACACATGGCAGGGTTTCCCACAGAATTTCAGGAGACTATGGTGGGTGGACCTCAGATTCTTTTTTAAAAGTTAAATGCATCATTTTGGTGCACATTAAACACAAAATTAGGAGGCTAGACCTTTGAAGAACTCTGTACAATGTAATCATAAAGACATTGGTTGTAAACACAGATCAGTATGTCATCCAAAGTTGTTATTACAATATGCATATTGTAGTCTAGCAATCCTTTAAACCCAAAAAGTCAATCAAAAAAAGAATTTTCAGATTTGAATAGATGTGTTACATGATTTTTGCATGATGATTTAAATGACTCATGTTTTCATATTAATCTTCAAGTTACACTTCACAATCATCTTATATGCTTTAACATTTATGTCTCATGACTCATTTTCATGCCTCCTGATGACCTCAGTATGATGTAACCATACATTGCCATGATGTTGCCCAGCTGCAGCCCGTTAGCCTAATTATAGACGACGAGAGGCCACCACTAGGCGGCCGTAGAAGCAGATACTAGTTGGGTGTAGTGGATAGCCTGTATGTAGACGCATACGCGGACAGATGCGTGGTCGTGGCTAGAAGGTAACCCTAGATTTCCCAATGTCTCGCGAGACAGGTATGGTTAGGCATTAATCTCAGATCGTTACGGTTAGATCGGTATGTTTAGGCATTAACCTCGAACGGAATGGTAAACTGGGTATGGTTAGGCACTAAGCTCGAATGGTATGATTAGGCTTAGGTGGTCGGGAAATGAGTCTCGTGAGAGTTCTTGCAAATCTAGGGCTACCTACTAGACATGACCAGTTAGTATGTCGGGGGCTACAAGGCTAGTTAAAACTAACGGCATTGTTCCATCCTGTTGCACTAAACGGCACTTCTTTTGCATTTCCATCGGCCGACACTACAACTGCGAACTACTGACTACAAACGCATATCGTCATAAGGACGATAAGATACTCTGGCCAATTTCATTTCAGTCAACTTTGAAAACACTTCCGTTAGTTCTGAAATTAAGTTACGCCATACTGCAGCGAAATAGAGTTCAGAGAGAGAGAGGGAGAGAAAACACACATTAAAAATACAAACGTCGAAGTGATACTTACCGTATCTACGTATTTCACCCCATTTAACGCATTTCTCAGCACTCCCAAAGCTTCCAAAAAGCCGTTGCAAATGTGAATTTTCACCAAGTAAAACTCCACTCCGGAAGACTAACACCGTCAGAAATCCCATTAACCGTCCACGGCTCCAGAGTAGAAAGGACAGGGATGAATTTTCTCTCGATTATTTCCCACTGAATTGGTTAGTCCTTCCACTGGAAAAAATATCCCTGTAGTCCCAAAGTTTAGTCAGGAGAGGAGGCGTCCGGGCGGGGGGGGTGGGGGGGGGGGGGGGGGGGTGTGTATCATTGGATGGATGTATTCAAGTTAGGACCGTTAGTGGATCTATACAAAGGCAAAGTGCAAAGGCAAAAGACCTTAACTTCATTTTGGTCAAAAATGACTTTTTGTAACATTGAAGATCTGCTCTATCATGTGGACAAATATCCTGTGTCTGCTGTTGTTTTATTGTTGAAAATAGTGGGTTGTGTTTCCCTTAACTATGAAAAGTTCTGATGAAAACAATAAAGTAAAATCCTTTAACTTCACTTAAGGTTCACTTAAGGCGCTTAACAATTACAAATGTCGTACATTATGCAGACTGAATAAAGAGGTAAGGTTTTGTTTTTATTCAATACAGATATTAGTTCCATTTGATTGTCTTTTGATGGTGTTTAAAAAAAATAAAAATAAAAATAAAAAACCTACCAATTGATTTATTCTTAGTCATATTAAGTGGACAGTTTCATCATATAGGGAATTCTACTATATTGTGTTATTACATCACTGAAATTATATATTATCATTATACTCTGTTATCATAAATACTGATGCCATATGTATAAGTTAAGGCAAAGAAAGTTTGATTTAATATGTAACCTAAAATGTAATAAAGTTTAAAAAAGAAAATGCAGTCTGATACCTCTGGGTTATAATGTTGACAGAAACATACCTGGACTTCCCAAAATAGAACATGCCCTAACTTGGGAAATTAAGTGTTGGTGAAGGAGTTCAGACTCAACGTCTGGCCCAGGTCTGGACTTCAAGATCCAAAAATCACTAGATTCTATCATACAGTATATTACTTACTGTAATCAACAACAAATGGAAGTAAGGCCTTTTGCCGGCATGACTCCTTATTATTAAGGGTCAAGGGTCAAGTTTGAGCTCAAGAGTTTTTTGGAGATAAATAACTTCATTAAAATATAAACAGAGAATTACCACATTTCAAATATTATGCCTACAATCCATTTAGCAGGACACCAAAACATCTTTAAAATATGTTTTTCTGAGTTCTACACACAGTGAAGGTATTTGCCTTCGCAGGACAGTATACATCTTGATCTCGCCGCCACACCATCACGTGGTTAATTTAGCTCCTGATAATTCCAAACATGCCTGCGCTTTGAATGCTTTCCAATGGGACAGACAGCAGCGACTACATTTCCTGACATTTTCGGTCAATATTAATGCATAATGTGCATTGATTACTACGTTAACTACTTGTATATTCAATATAAATAATATAATTTTAAGGCGAATGGCAGAGAGGGACAGCATTAATCCTGCTTCATTTTGGAGGGAAGATGCTCCCACAGTGTAAAATGCATTTACATTATGTAGGCCCTGCTCTGCACAGTGTTTTCTCATGTCTCTATGGTAATAATTGCTCACATCCAGTGGTGGAAAGTAACTAAGTACATTTACTGAAGTACTGTAGGCTACTTCAGTTCAAATTCAAGGTATTTAACCTACTTTAAGATAAGATAAACATTTACTGATTGAACCTTTAAATTTGGGGTTGTTACACACACACACACACACACACACACACACACACACACACACACACACAGATATAGTAGGCTATAAAGTAGTAGTAAAATGAAAAGTGAAAAGTAGTAACAATATGTAGTGCAGCGATATAACACAGAATAGAGCATCAAATATAACTGTATAAAACAGTATAGAATGGGTATAATATACACTAAGTGTAATACAGTAACTGTAATGTAGTATAATATAAATATAGTACAATATATAACTATATATATATATAGCAAGGTAATAATATGTGTATATGATTCAGCACTCCAACAAAGTAAAAATGGGGGAGAGTATTTCCATTTTATGCTACTTTATACTTAAACTCTGCTACGTCTCAGAGGTAAATATTGTACTTTTACTCCACTACATTAGTCTGACAGCTTTAGTTACTTTTCAGATTCGTTTTTCATCCCTTCTTGTCCAGTGAAAACCACATATCTTCAGATGTGTTGAGGTTAAATGTTCGTGACAAACTGAAGGAAGAAGTGTTCCTTATGTTTTGAGAAAATACTCCTACTTTTTAAGATACATAAAGTATTTAAAAAGCTTCTTGGATCAGTTGGAAAATGCATCGTCTCAAAGACATCATGAAATGTTTTAAAACTTTTTAGAGATACGTTGTTCTCACAGGACAGGGAGGCTAAACACAGTGATATCAATCCAGAAACATCATATAAAAATAATAAAACACTGACAGGGAACATTTTACTGCACTATACATACTTTTATTTTAAATACTTTAAGTACATTTAGCTGATCATACATATACGCAATACATACTTTTTGAATGCAGGATGTTTGCTTAGTGGAATATTTCACAGTGTGGTAATAGTACATTTACTGCAGTTAAGGATCTGAATACGTCTTCCACCACTGCACGCACGCACGCACGCACGCACGCACGCACACACACACACACACACACACACACACACACACACACACACACTAGACTTCATGTATCAGATATCACTGAGATATTAATATAAAGATGTGCTTGTGTTATTTTACTGTGTTTTTGTTTTAAAATGTATTTAGGCTATAAATGTGATTAGATGTTTAACGGTGAAGTACAGT
Source organism: Heterobranchus longifilis (assembly GCA_028570985.1). Lineage (NCBI taxonomy): Eukaryota > Metazoa > Chordata > Actinopteri > Siluriformes > Clariidae > Heterobranchus > Heterobranchus longifilis. The sequence continues at coordinate 12,914 of JAOVVB010088916.1, forward strand.
GTAGTTTGTGCCAGCTGCTGTTACTGTAACATTCCTGAGGGTGGCAGCAGAGGACCATTTATACATTAGCTAAGACAATTTATCTATTGCATTGAATATTGTAAGTCCCAGGGGAGGGTATATCATTGTCAAATAAAATAAAAGATGTCTTTGCCTTTGCCTTCAGTTGGTTGAATGACCTGATGCTATTCCTTAAACGGGAAAAGATCAAATATTCCATTAGAGGGTCAACCCAAAAATCCCATACAACATGGGACCCTTTAGTAATTTGAGACACTCCCCCAAAACTAAACGGGAAATGTAATTTTTTTTTAAATTTATTTTTGCGATAACAACTGAAGATTAATCAGCCTATAAGCTCGATCATCCACAGACTGTATTCATATGTATGTATTGGGGCTGCACAATATGAAGAAGATATCAGAATCAGAATCAGAATTGTTTTTATTGCCAAGTATACAAGTATACAAGGAATTTGTTTTGGTGATACGGTG
>JAOVVB010088937.1:0-13407 GCA_028570985.1 Heterobranchus longifilis
CCCCCCCCTCTCCCACTCCCCCGAGGCGCTGCAGATAATCATTTCCTCAATTATTGACAAGCGCCCTGAGCTCCACTGTTAAGTTTCCAGCACTGTAGGGAGAATTAACATCCATTAGAGTATTATACAGCGTGTGTGAATGTGTGTGTGTGTGTGTGTGTGTGTGTGGTTTGATCCTAACTAGACTTGCAGCTCTAAGGGCAAAGCATGAGGAGCAGAGATATGACAGGCTCATCAAATATCTCGCCTCACTCAGCGCCGCGTCGAGACTACCGCCGCGTCGAGAGGCTCTGGCCTAAAAATGACCCTCTCCCCGCTGAGTTGCCAATCATTACTCATCACATTAGTCATCTAGACACATTCTCGGCTCCAGTTTGCCCGTGCTGCCATTCAAACACTCTCCGTCTGATTCCTCGCTACAGCTCTTCTCCTGCATGCCTATCTCTTTCTCCGCATTTGATAAATTCGTGTCAGCCAAGATCGAGCCGCACTCCTATTCAGCTAACTACCTTTCACTTCATCCTTACAAACCTTCCAGCGGAGCCCCCATTGTGTGGCGTTATAGTAGCGTTTACAATAGACTGCCGCAGGCAGACGGCCTTTGATTGTAGCTTGACTCTGCAAATTGTGTCTCTGCCAGTGACTGCAAGGTTTTTGTCCATGCTTCATTAAAGGTCCCGTATTCGGTTCATATTTGTATTTTGGGTTTCTACTAGAGCATGCTTACATGCTTTAATGTTCAGAAAACACTTTATTATTCTCATAATGTCTGTTTGAATATCCCTGTATTCACCCTCTGTCTGAAACGCTCCGTTTTAGCGGCTGTCTCTTTAAGCCGCCCTCCTGAAAAAAGTCCAGTCTGCTCTGATTGGTCAGCATTTCTGGGTCTTCCGCATCTGCGCTCTCAGTGTCTCTGCACCATCATTGCAGCGGGAGAATGACTGTAACGTAGGGGAGGCCGATAGGCAAAAATATCAATTTTTTCAGACACGATCACAATCTTATCACAATTCTTTTTCATGTTGGTTTTTAGGACTATTTTGCAAGTTACTGCAGTAACAGTAATTTCCCAATTAAAAAAAATAGAGACAAAACACCACACCAAATTGTAAAGTTTCTTTAAATATTTATCAGTTACTTTTCCACATATTTATCAGTTACACATGTACAGGGTTTTTCCTGGATTCTTTTGAGACAATGTGAAAATGTGTGTCGTGTGCAGCATGCACAGTTTTTGTGTGCACCTAGAGTGTCTAATTTAACAATCTTATAACATCAGACTTTAACAATCTACCACACACACACACACACACACACACACACACACACACACTGGACAGCAGGTGTGATATGTTGAAGCACGTAATGTGGAACTAAAGTTCACAAGTGCGACTTCAGCGCCGGACACTTTTAGCTGTCTGACGTTAGCAACAGGTGCTGAGGTTAGCACAACAAGCTCGTGCTCGTCAGTTAAACGTCGGTGCTGAAAAAACTCAGCTTGTACCAAACACACATTGTTTTTCTCATCGCTTACTTAATGTGTAATTTCTCTGCTGCTGCGCATAACGTGCGCATGCTTGGCAGTTGCTGATAAAAATCATTCATAACGCCGCAGCGCTGATCATTTAGCAGCACGCTGTGTCGCAGGGGAAACACTGTAGCACGATAACAACGATCTCTCTGTAAAGGCAGATCGTGGATTTTTATTGTCCGTGATCTAATATCGTCATATCGCCCACCTCTGCTGTAACGTGGCACTTTCTACCTATGCATAGTATAGTTGTGACATCACAACTTCACGGAAGTCCTGACGGCTCATTTAAAGGCACAGTTTCTGAATACGGGCTGTGTGCATTTCTTCATATTGTGTTTTGATACAACCACAGTATTTATACAGCACCTAGACCTGCTTTATTATAAAAAAATGAATCTCACTTTTACAGCATGGGACATTTTAACCGAGTGAGCTGTCAGTCCACCCAATTATTTTTAAACCTAAAAAATCAGAAATCTCAACTATTTTTTCCGAAACAGGAGCTTTCTGTGTAGGTTTAGTTCACCTAAACATAATAAAACCAGACAAACTCTGCAGGGGGAGATAAAGAAACCTTGCCGGGCTTATGGAAACTTTCAAATAGAATTTGTTGCTATCTGCAGAGATTTGATGATTTGTATTTGGCAGTAGCTTCAACAACTATCAGCAGGCTCCCAGATCAGTACTGTTGGAATCGATGTGCGCAGCAGGAACTCCATGTTGTGAGTGATACAGTAGCTGTAAACTTTGATCTGCCTCATATCCAGTATTATTGAGCAAGACAGAGCTCATTGTTTTATCTCTCGTCTCCGTAGTAAATGTGGTGAACTGTGTGATTTGAAGCAGGCTGGGCTTAAGTTACAACAACAAAGACACAAACAGCATCCATATTCCCCTTTAAGGCCAAACATAGGGCATAATAACTGAGTTTCTACAGCAGAAAAACTTTTGCAGCCCCAAAGGCTTCAATTATGTCTGTGCTATATACCTGTTTAATCCAAAAGTTCATTGCGATGTCCTCCTTTTCCCTCAACACCCAGCTGGTTTACACACATTCAGCTGCAGGCTGTTACTAATGAAGAGACTGTGTTCATGCTGTCTGCATCTTTTCCACTGGGTAGCACGGAGAAGTTGAGACTAAACAGCAAGATGAGAGCTGAACTCAGATCCACAGCGAGGAACAAAAAAGATGACCTTTCTATTATGCAGCATATTGCTCTTTGATATCGGGTGCATTTTTGCATTTTTGGAGCCCTAGGCGAAATCTATTCAGGACCCCGCCTCCAACCCCCCCACGCCCATCACACACCACAATCTTTTTCTTTCCGTCTGGATGCGTCATGTCTGGGTCACGTCTAGATGGAACCTTAGATTTGCAAAAACTCACGAAAACTCTCCCGAGACTCGTTTGCAACGACCTATACTAACCTTAACCATTTGAGGTCAATGCCTAACCTTAACCATCTCGCGAGACTTTTGCAATTCTTGGGGTAAAATCTAGACATGACCATGCGGCTGCGGCTGCTGCTGCTGATAGTTCACAGTGTTATGCCGTTGCTTAGTGGATCGGGGGGGCGCCACGGGTGCACCGTATGGGCACACGCCACGCAACAAAAAAGTCTCGGCAAAACTTAAACGTCCTAATGTACAATGTCCTAATGTAAATGTACAAAAAGTTCATATCTCCATTTAAAAAAAAAAAAAAAGTTCTATCTTGATGCTGCGGCGCTCCCTCCACATGGTGGCGCCCTCAGCGACCGCCTATACGGCCTACGCAAAGGGCCGACCCTGATAGGACGCCTAAGTTTGTAGTTTTAAAACCTGGAAATGACTTAGCATTTAAACACTTCCGGTTCCCTCATCTCGAAGTTGATGGGTTTTTTGAATGTGGTCTGTGGTTTACACAAGCTCCAAAGATTTTCACGTTTTGTTCTACGACATAAAACACGTCTGTAAATACCCCGCTCATGAATGTTGAAACTTTTATGTGTGTTTAAAAAGGCGGTTGCTAACAAGTGGCTAAATGAGACTACAGAGGTTGTCGAGGACGTTAAACGTCACCGTCAGTTGAGTAGTGGCGACGGTGACGTGGGCGAAATGCGACCGTTGGTGTAGTTCGTTTATAGGCTAACATTAGCTTTTTACTTATGCAGATTGCATTTACGCTTCTAAAATCATAAAAGTGGTCTTCATATGGAGAGATTATCTTGCTAGTATCAAACTTGTGTTCGCCACAGAGCTTATTTTCTGTAATGATCCAAAAAATCCAATGCTTTTTGACGAGGGAACCCATGGTGATGCTAGCTTCTGGGTTCTGATGTCGGCTCCCTGTAACTATGGAATATCTGACCAATGACTAAAACTCTTTTTAATCTCTCCCTATTTCTGCTCAGATCCACTGAACTGCCCATGGCCCGTGTTCTCTCCTTGTTCCGGCATCAGCCTTTCCTGGCCCACGTGGGCAGGAGAAAACCTACGCTGTGCAAAATATCAATGGACTCCCGGGCACGCATGGTGTTTGCAGCTGCAGTGGAAGCTGTGCAGCCAGACACGGTGGTCCGGCAGAGCATAGAGCGCAAGGGGGACTCTGTCATTATCAATGGTCAGAAATTCACACTCAATCACAACCTGCACTTGGTGGGCTTTGGAAAAGCTGTACTGGGTATGGCCGCAGAGGCAGAGAGGATTATGGGGGATCATTTAGTGAAAGGAGTAATAAGCGTGCCACATGGGATTCAGCAGACGTTACAGCAGCATGGAAAAAGGTAAGCAGAAGCCGCTGGATGTTAATAACTTAAAGCGTTACACAAAAATCAGATTAAGCAGTATAACGAAATGTCTCGCTTCCATCACAGCCATCTCTTGTTAAAAGAAAACAGTCGCATCAGAGTAATGGAGGGAGCGAAACACAACTTGCCTGACGTTGATGCCCAGAAAGCAGCTGAAGGGATCAAGCAGTTAGCCAGTGAACTGACGGAGAAAGACCTGCTGCTTGTACTGATTTCAGGTAAAAAAATATATCTTCCCGCTGCTTTTTCTTTCTAAAATCACACCTTGAAATGTAAACCTCTAACATGCGGTGGTGAAACTGTGTCTAGGTGGAGGCTCTGCGCTATTACCTGCACCCATCCCGCCAATCTCACTGCAAGAGAAACAGGATGTTACCCGAAAACTTGCAGGTGCTGGTGCCACTATCCAAGAGCTGAACACTGTGCGACGCACCCTGTCTTTCTTAAAGGGTGGAGGGCTCGCACATTATGCTCACCCTGCACAGGTAACATACTTTTCTTTAATCCCCCTCATGTATGTCCCTTGGAATAATTTGACGTAGCCTATTTTTGTTTACACTTCTATAGTTTTAGTTATGTGAATGAACAACACGAGATAAATGTATTGGGAAGATATTAGACATACTAAAATATGTGCAGATTCTAAGAGTTATACAGTGGTTCCTAATCTTTTTCACGTCATCGAGCCCGAACGGACAAAAAATAGACCACGGACGACAACGGCAGCGATGAACGATGTTGTTGGGATCACTTTCAGAGCGATAGAAACACAGACAGCCAATCAAAATCCATCTGAATTTACAGGCTCATTCCTCGCCTCAGTGGTCCTGAGAGATGCACTGCACCACAGCAGCAGCTACTTTTCAATGTTTAAAAAAAAAATAATTATTCATATTCTTTTTACAGGGTACCCGCAGGGTCAAAAAGGCATTGAATTTACTATTCTCAAAATAAGGCCTAAAAAAGGTCTTAAAAATGTTCTTGTCCTTTTGTAGGATTAAATACCGTAATGACATAAATAACAGTCAAATATATAAAATGTTTTGCTTGTGTGTAACGTTACAGTTTACTCTGTTTGGTGTGACTTGGATGGTATACGACAGTTAAAGGGAAAATCGATGTTTAGATGCATCATGAGTCTCTAGAAAGATGCCTTGATGCAGAAAAGTCAATAATCAGAAATATAACTTGGAGAACCCAGGGGGTACCCTGTATTAATAAGAATAATGATAAATGCTTGGCGCTGCTGTTTGCAGAACATTATCGCTCGTCAGTGTGGATGCTCACATCGTTAAGGTTTTCATTAAGGTTTTGGTTCTTGGTGTGGACGGCCTTTAACTCCTCTCATCGCTCCTCCGCAGGTGGTTTCTCTGGTATTGTCCGATGTAATCGGGGACCCTCTGGACTTGATCGCCAGCGGCCCCACCGTGCGGAGCGAGGTGTGGCCTGAAGAAGTTCTGTCCGTCCTTGAACGTTACAAGATGTCGGACTCTCTGCCGGCCTCGGTAAAGGACGTCCTCGGGAGACCGAGTCCCAGGTGGAGGGAGAATAAAGACGAATCCGACACACCAGGACGTGTTTTCAACTCTGTGATTGGCTCCAACAGCATTGCCCTGAAGTTCGCCGGTCGCCGTGCTCGAGAGTTAGGTTTCCGCCCTGTTGTGTTGGCGCCGGGAGTGTGCGGCGATGTACGGTCAGTCTCCAGACTGTACGGCCTCCTGGCCCGCTTTGCCTGTTCTCTAGAGGAACCTCCTCCAGAGATCGGCACTGAGCTGCTGAAGGTGGGGCCCGAAGTAGGCGTGGAGAGCTGGGACCTCTGCCGCACCATGCAGGTCTTGGGCGAAGGGCGTACAGAAGGATGGGGCTCCACGTGTCTGTTGGCTGGAGGGGAGCCCACCGTGGAGCTGACGGGCACGGGTCGAGGCGGTCGAAACCAGGAGCTGGCTCTGCGAGTGGGACTGGAGCTGAGAGGCCTGCAGCTGCCGCCTAACGGCCCCGTCTTCCTGAGCGGCGGAACCGACGGTCAGGATGGGCCCACTGAGGCAGCAGGGGCCATCACTGACGGGGGGTTGTACGAAGAGGCAGAAGCGCAGGGGCTGGACATCGACAACTTCCTCACCAACAATGATTCTTACACTTTTTTTACACGTCTTTCTGCCGGGGAGCGCTTACTTGTACCTGGCCTGACCTGCACCAACGTGATGGATGTGCACATGCTGCTTATTCCACCAGTGCCCATCAACGTAAGCTAATTCCAAAGCACACTAAATAAAGGGTGCGTTCCAATACCCATACTACCATACTATTTAGTATGTCAGGAAAAAAGATTTAGGTGCATTCCAAATCGCATACTTTTTCTTTTTACTTTTAGTACATACTGCAGCTGCCCTTGCAAAGTACATGCCTGTACTGTTGCATACAAATGGGACATACTACTTCATCATACTACATTGCACGTTGAACTTTGACCCTCTTGTTCATACATGCTGCGCAAAGGATTGTGGGCCAGAATAGCCAGAAAAGGATGCTTGCTTGGCATACTGCGTATTTGGATGTATTAAATCTTTTTCTGGCATACTATATAGTATGCAGTGGTGGAGGAAGTATTCAGATCCTTTACTTAAGTAAAAGTACTAATACCACAGTGTAAAAATACTCCATTACAAATAAAAGTCCTGCTTTGAAAATGTTACTTAAGTAAAAGTATATAAGTATAATCAAGAAAATGTACTTAAAGTATTAAAAGTAAAAGTACTCAATGCTGGAAAAAATAAATAAATAATAATTACAAGGAAAAGCAGCAAATCTTCCCATTTGTAAAGCTGGAGCCATGAAATGTTTTATCATGAAAAATGGCTTAATGATCAAAATAATTGCCAATTAATTATCTGTGAATCAACTCATTACTTTAGCTGTAACTAAATATACTGCTGGGTAGTTGAATCGACACCAAAACAAAGATAGTATACAATATTTTACAAGTTCTTCATGTGTTTTGTAAAGTAAAGTAACTGGTAACTTAAGCTGTCAAATAATTGTAGTGGAGTAAAAAGTACAATATATCCTTCTGAACTGTAGGCAGGGAAAGAAAATACTCGAGTAAAGTACAAGTACCTCACATTTTTACTTAAGTACAGTACTTGAGTAAATGTACTTTGTTACATTCGCATGGTAGTACGGGTATTGGAACGCACAGTTAGTATGTCCTAATACATAGTATGCTAAATGCAGTATGCCAAAAATACCAGCATGCCCTACTACATCTGGTTACGTTTTGCAGTATGTAAGCCAGCATGTGTTTCTGACTATTCTGACCCACAATCCTTTGCTCAGCGTTTATGAGCAAGAGGGTCAAAGTTCAAGGTGCAATGTTTCGACAAAGTCATATGTCCCAATTGTATGCATACTGCATGCAACACATACATACTTTGTAAGGGCAGATGCAAGTACTTAATAAAAGTAAAAATAAAAAGTATGCGATTTGGAATGCAGCAAAAATGATCAAAGTCCAGGGGATCTGGATAAATAAAGTACTTTATCAGTCTACCTGACTTGGCATTGTAGTACCACTTTTTCTCAAGTCTATACAAACATTTTTGGTTCATACCTGTGAAACTCTTTTGTAAATTTACATGAAAGCAAGACTGGGATTGTTCTATTAAATTCTAACAAAGTAAAAGATGGGAGTGGAATAAAAAAAAACTATTGTTATCAGCTTTAGGTTTCAGCCGGGAAAAAAAGCTTATATATAGAGGACTTGCTGAGTATGTTTTTTAAATCATTGCAAAATCTTTTTTTTTACACACCAGCTCTAATAATAATGACATCAGTATTTTCAAACAACAAATTTAATATCAGTCAAGCTATCTGCACAAAACTTGCTGTATTATCTCCCTGCTTTGCTGCTGGTCTCTTCAGGTATCTAAAAAATGCTCATGATTTTGTTATTTTGTTAATTTGACGATGACTGTACACCATTAAACATTTCTGTAAATAAACAATGCAGTACATTGCCTTGTACTACCGACTTTTTTGTAACAGTATTATAACTTGTCAGTTATAATAGCTGATTGTAAGATGGTCCACACTGCATTCAAACCACCTTTGACTTTTCATTATTTTACATTAAATCACAGTGGATTATACACTTTTTGACACATATAAACAGAAAAAAACAAATGTATGAAAATTATTAATCCTCAAGTAAAGAGGCATCTTTGAATCTACCCACTGTGGATAGGTTGGTTTCAGCTTTGCAAATCTGAATAATAGTTTTCTTTACCCATTCTTCAAGCACCTTTCAGGGACATGGGGACGGGATGAACAGCAATCTTCATGTGTTGCTTCAAATTTTGGACAGAGGTGTAGACATGGAATTGACCACTACATGACATTAACATTGTTGGTTTTAAGCCATTTTTTGGCTTTGTTTTCTTGCTGAATGCAGCAGCTTTTCCTCCTGGATTTCCCTGGATTTTGTGGCATACCATGAAAAGCCACTGGAACGTGCCACCATGCTACATGGTGGGTTACTTGTGATTTGTGGTACAGCCCAGATCTCGTGCAAGTTTCTTTTATTTCCCCTGTAGATGTAAAGCTACAACTGGTGAAGCATCAGGGCAAAAGATGTTGCATGTACAGTGCCTCGTTCTCAAGAACCGTGGAATTTTTTTGTATCCTTTCGATAAGTTTTACTTTGTTACAGATGTCTTAAGAATGTTCCTGTGCATTTTGCCAAGAAATTGATTAAAACCAGCCGACCTTTCATTTACATATTGTGAGATCATCTGTCAAACCTTGATTACACACAGGTGACTTTCATTCAAGTTGTGCACTTTAGGTGTGTCAAACAGGGTGAATGTGCATGTGTTAACAATTATTTTGTATTTTATATTTGGACCTGATTTGTGAGCAATTTGTTTTCACTTTGACTTACACTGAGTCAATGTTGATTTTTTTTATTTTTTATGAAAAAAGTCAAAAAGGGGTGAATACTCTAGACACGCACTCTGTATCTCCCATTAAGAGCATGATGCAGTAGGGATGGGACAATAATCGATTTTTATCATGGATCGTGATAAATAAAAAAAAACACTCACAAAAAGTTGATTGTGGTGAATTTCCATTATCGGGATCATGAATATTCTCACTAATTGACTGCAGTTTACTACAGTCCTATCTGATGCAATACAAATATTATTTTTTCAAAAAAAATAGTCATTTTTTGAGAAAAAGTCACAATTTGATGACAAAAAAAGTTGTAATCTGATGACAAAAAAAATTGTAATGTTTCAGGAAAAAAAAACAAATTCACAATTTTATGAGAAAAAAGTCGTAATGTTTAAAAAAATGTTGTTTTTTTTTAAGTCACAACAAAGCTAAATGTAAGGTAAAGTGACTCCAGCGTGTTTTAGAGCCATTTTAAGCACACTTTTATTGATTATTGGGTTAAAATCGTGAATCGCAATTATTTTGTCCAGGATAATTGACATGAAATTTTCATATCGTCCCATGCCTACTGTGCAGACAATGCTCCTTATTTGTTATGAGCAGTTTTATACAGTCTATGGTTATGAGAAATAAAACTCCACGCAAAAATCACAGAAGATGTAAGACAACTGATTTTCGTGGATATATATTTCAATAGACTTGAAAAATGCTGTCTATTGTTCCTTCCATACATCATTCAAAACAAGTCCAATTACTTTTCTCAAGGTCAGAATGTAAATGTTTGTCTCCTATCATCACAGTGTTCTTAAAGTACCCTTCATTTACACACAAACTCATCAATATTTGTCACATTTGTACTGAAGCCTCTTGAAAAAAAGTTGACCATTAAGCCAAACAGCAAAATGTAGGTATTTATGCAGAGTAAGGTTCTGCTCAATGACCAGTGTTGACAAGCCAAAATAAATATCTCACAGCACCATGTATGTAGTAGACTTAGTGGATATCAGTGTGCATAACAGATGTTTCTCCGGGCAGTCACCAGAAGGTGCATGCATCTTAAATGCACTGAAGATACTTTATTATAAGCAAAACTTGAGGGTGCATTCAATGTCTCATCACAGGAGTCCAGCTCTCACTTGGATAAAGTCCAACACCATTGTCTTGTTAATCTCGATGAGTTTTCGGGGGATCTCCTGCTTTGCTTTCCCTGAAAGAATAACAGAATGACATTACTAACATTTATTTTTCAGAGACACGTAGTAATGTTACAGTAACACAAGTTTACACAATATAGGAAAGTTTAAAAACTACGTTAAAAAAATGCAAGGGTATGCTGTGCACACTATGACACTGTATAAAACGTAAATGCAAAAATAGGCTGTACACATTATGACGATAGCAATAAGCTGTTCACATAATTATACTAAAAATGATATGGATATCAGTGCAGAAAATAAGCTGTGTACATATTATAATAGCAATAAGGTGCACACATTATGATAATACTGATAATGCTATGATTATCAGTGCAAAAAAAATAAGATGTACACGTAATAATAGAAATTCGCTGTACACATACTGAAAATGATATGACTATTTGTGCAGAAAATAAGATGAGTTCACATTATGATAATAATGATATGAGAATATTAGTGCTGAAATAGCTGTGCACATTGTGATAATGACCCTAGTGCATCAAAAGTGTAATGCATTGCATTATACACAGTATACGTACATGGGTAACTTAGCTCTATCCCAACTGAAGCTTTAGAGCACAGTGTGAGGGGGATAATCTACCTGTTTGATGCGACATGGATGCTCGGAAACCTACCATCCACTCAGGTGAGGTGCTGTATCAGGTGTGCCTCCGTTCTGTCCAGTCCCTACATCAACACCAACACACACAGATGAAGCTAACGCGGCTAGCACTCGTTTAGCAAGTGATATATTACATAAGGTCGAAGAAAACTCACCTTGTCGGTAATACATATCGTTCACTGTATTCCCGTAGACTTTCCATGCAAAGTGAATTGCAATAAGGCTAAAAATTAACCAGCTAAGTAAGATTTTGAATATGGAGACTCTCATATCGTTGGCGAGCCAGTCGTCAACAAATTCAGATAGGAACGACAAGCAGCTGTCAGCGATGCGGGACAAAAACTCAAAATCCCACGGTTCCTCCATAGTGTCCGGTTATTCAGCGTATGTGAAATCAACAGGGTGAACTCTTCATCCGAAGGATAATTTTAAAAACATCGTTTATGCTATGTAACGTTAGCGTATGACAGCCTGGTCGCCATCTCTACTGTTACGATGTTTGTATAAGAGGGAGGATTGAAGAATCGGACATGACGTAGGTTACGTAGCGCAGCCCCGCTAGCTCGCAACGATCAACATCCTTCAAAGAAATAGTGTTATTAGCAACATATTTATTATTTTGCGTAACTAGACATTTAATTGTTGCTATACTAAAGCATCTACGTGTCTGCAATACATCATATTATTTAGTACGTTTTGTAAATGAAACCAGCACAACATTCTAATTGTGTAACGTTAGCTAACTTAGCTCGTAGCCGGGGCAGTAGCCAGTGCAGTCTGGGAAATATTGGATTTAAACGTTAGTGTCGCCCCGGGCAAACATTGTATGTATCCGGACATACAGTGGACTTCTGTCAGACGACGACAGCGCCGCTGTAGATCCAACCAGCTGCTGGACAACATGAAAAGTAAATGGTTTTTCTCCCCATTATTTTTGCAGGGAACGCTATGCGACTACGCAGAGCAGCGTACGTAACATACGTAAATGTTGCTAATTAGCTCCTGGCTACGTTAGCTAGCTAGTTACACATCAACATGTCTTCACCGAGAAAGCACGTGGTCATCCCTGTTTTATAGTTTTATTATAGAAAGCGACAATTCGTGCATGTTTACTGTTGGTTGTGTTCAATACTATTTTAACAAATCACTGAAACATCCTAAAACACTTTGTATATTTAGCTTACACAGCTAAATTTTACGTTACGCAGTACTACCTGGAACGTACCCCGAGGGGGCGGGGCTAGCCTGCCACCGAGCAACCTGATTGGTCAGTTTAGCTTGTCATCACACAGAGATTCCGGATGTCTGCTGTCGTAAGAGGAAAATTTGTTTTCTGCTTCTCATTCTTGACAGCTTGTTTGCAGCCGGGCTGCTGATGAAAGTTGATGTAGCGAATTAGATATTCAACCCAACGTTTCGACGGTACAAATCGTAAGTTTTATTCTTTGTCTTTATCTATCTAATTTTAACTGACCACGACTGCTTGCACTCACTCGTTCACTGTTAAGCCAAGGCCATGAAATTGATCTCTGTGTGTGTGTGTCTCTTGCTAGCAGTTAGCAATGTAACTACAGCCAGCATTTACTGACTTGCATCGGAATTCACAGTCAAATATTTATCACAATTAAAAAGTAAGCTTTCTTGACGGTGGGCAAGCTAGCAGACAAGCTAACAGTAGCTTTATGAGTAAGTTAAGATATTGTTCCCTAGTTCTGGCGGTCAAATAATAGTTACTTTCGTCTCTCCGTCCAACAGACTGCCGTTTATCTGCAGTGTAACATTAGCCAGGCTGCTGGGAAGTTGTAATCAGTGTTCAATTCCAGAGTCTGTTTGGTATCTTGAAGTTGTAATTATCTGTAACTAGTTTTCCTCTGTTATCATGTGACCTGACCACTGGTCCAGTATGAGTGCTCCTATTCATAAGAGATTGAGATGCATGCACGGTTCAGCTACAACCACTGGGATACATGAGCTACAAAGCTGTTTATTCTGAATTGTTTGGTTGTAAGTATGTTTTTTTTGTTTTGTTTTTAATCTCCAGTGACTGGGATGGTATCATGGAGAGAGACAATCATCAAGAAGGAGAGGAGCAAGGATTGAAGATTTGTGATCCACCCTGTGAGAGCAATCCACCTGGTAAATTATTCTTTTCTGCTTCTTATTCTTTTTCAACCTTTATTTAACCAGGACAGTCCCATTGAGATTAACAATCTATTTTCCAAGGGAGACCTGGCCAAGACAGGCAGAAGCATAAATAAAACACAAAAAGAGACACATTTAAAAAGGAACTAAAAGTCAAGCATGAAAACACACTGA
>JAOVVB010088947.1:0-13406 GCA_028570985.1 Heterobranchus longifilis
AACACAGCCATTCAACACATGCCCCCTTCATACAGCTCCTCGCTCACCCTGCAAAACCACAGCAAAGAATTTCACAATCGTACCACAAAGGGCAGAAACTAGAAACCTGGCAGCTACAGCTGCTCTTTAGGTGAGCAGAAAGCCTATAAGCGCACACTGGTGCAAAGCCGCAGTGTCTTTAAAAAGATGCAAGTTTTAATTGCAGTTTATAGTTGTGGCCTCAGCAGTAACACTTAGGGATGGGACAATAATGGATTTTATCGTGGATCGCGATTAAAAAAAACACTCACAATAAGTTCATCGTGGTGAATTTCCATTATAGTTTGTATGTTTGTATGTTTACTACAGTTTCCTATCTGTGATGCAATACAAATACTTGTTTCTTCAAAAAAGTCGTAATGTGTTGAGAAAAAAAGTCACAAATTCATGAGAAAAAAGGAATGTTTCTAGAAAAAATACTCACAATTATATGAGAAAAAAGCTGCAGTGTTTGAAGAAAAATGTCGTAATATTTCGAGAAAAAAGCTGTAATGCTTTGAGGAAAAAGCTGTAATGTTTTGAGAAAAAAGTCCCAACAAAGCAAAACTACAGTAAGGCCATTCTTTTATTGCTTCTAGATGCCATGAAAAACACTTTTACAAAGTTATCTCTCTGGCATTAAAGGAACTGTCCAACTTTTGACTTGTTTGCCATCTCACTCAAAGTAAAATAAAACTTAAGATTTCACCTCTTTGTGTTTGCTTAAAGGCCTTTGCACACCAAGTCCGTATTTTCAGTATGTTTTTAATCCATCATCCAAAAAAATCGTTACACACAGAAACCTTGCACACTGAGTCTGAAGAGTTTTATTATTCTATTCGTTGTGAAAATTCGCAATACGAGAAAAGGAGATAAGAGCAAGGAGAGTTTCACCAGTGCTGATAAAGTAGCTGCAACGTTTCCAGGTTTATTTCAGGATGTCAACGGTTCCGGTTTGATAGACAGTGTGCCTGCAATTGTAGTTACGAGTGCTGGAGACGATGCACTGCCGTACTAACTAAAAACTAGCCGGACTCGTGTCCACCATGTCCGTGTTTCGAGCAACTCACATGCAACTCCCTGCTCCAGTCTTGTGCAGGATCTATTTTTGCCGGAGTAGCTTGTGTCTCTGTGTGCAGTTCACTTTTAAATATATATTAATTGTAAGTGTATTTACATTTTGGATGATGAGGTTTGCATGTACAACGTGAGGTCGTACTTATGCGACAATTTCGGAAGAAAAAAATACAGACTTGGTGTGCAAAGGCCTACTGCAGAGATGTCCCGGCCTACAAATCGTCTTCTACAGACTTAAGAAAAAATCTTTGTTTGGTACAGATCCTCGCAAAAAAATCCCACCATGGTCATTTTAATATAATTTTCAATGAACATGACAATAATGATGCAAATATCATCATTCCCTCCAATTTCGTACACATGTAAACTAGCCGCTGACTACAATCTGGCATATTTACATGCAAATGTTCATCAGTCGAAATAATCGCAATTTGAAATTTTCCTCATATCATGCAGCCCTAGTAGCAGGTATGTTTTTGAGCTAAAAACGCTTGTGCTCCTAGGGGTGTTGCGAAGTAGTCAGAACAGGTGACTCGATAATGTTGATGACCAGCTAACAAACAAGTACAAAAGACAGCTTTGAGGATGTGGGAAGGCATTTTTTCCCGTTTTGATGGAGCTAGCCTAACTGTTCCCCCAGGCTTTCAGAGCAATTTGCCTTAATCACCAGTATATAGCGATCTAATCATCTTTCTCAACACTGACAAGGGAAATATATTCCCTTAAGTTGTGGCTTTGTGGAGAAACAGAGACGATATCCACTGGTAACATATGGCTGGCCCGATATGCTCTGGTGTACTATAGCTTGGATAAACGCCAGCATTGTCCCCTGGGACGGAGCTTGGTTCACATCCAGTGCAGCTGTACAGCTCAGCGCAGAGCCACTTGTTGTCAAAGACTGCAACTGTTCTGCAAAATCAGCATCTTTCTCGCACTTTATTAACCCCAATACAAACCTGTGAGGTGTTTATGTTTTCATTCAACAATTAATTAGTCATCAACAGGGAGTCAGTGGACGACCGGACGACAGAGACACCCACCCCCTCCCCACACACTGTTATCATGTGACCAAAATTCCATACGCAAGTCACGTGATAAAAACTAAACAATCCAAATCAGGACACTACATTCGCTGATCAAGGCCACAAGATGTGGTTGAAAGCTCCAAAAACAATTAACCGTTTGAAAATTCAAATGTCATTTTGTGTCATTCTAATGTCAGAAACTAAAGTGCTGTTTTACTCCAAAATGCATGTTAGCAGATTCTCTTTACAGTTACCAATAAATTGACTCAAACTGAAAGCTGAAAAATGACAAATCAATCAGATGAAGGTTCACACTAATTCTCAAATATGGCGTTATGGAGTTCACATCCTGTAGTTTTCACTGGCACCAGAGAAGAACAATGAATAAATTGTCAAAATAAGTAAACATGTGAAACTATAGTTTTTCGCTGAAACCATTACTTGAGGAAGTTGTGCATGGATCTAGTGTACAGCAGTTGAGTACACCGACAATAACCACAACATTAACTCCTAAATGTCTAACACTGTTGTAGCACACAACAGCATGTGTTTCAAAGTAGTCACTGGACTGTTTGGGTAAAGGTGAAAAATGCTGGAAAAAGACACTGGATAAATATCGACTACTAAGGCTGTACCAAATGTTTTTTTGTTTTTTTACATTCGAAGCTTCTATTGAGGTTTTCGAATGAAGCTTTGAATGTTTGTTGTCATATTTTATGACGTAATTACCCTAAAGAGAAAGTCCTCCAACAAAATGATTCATATGATTTATTTGTGGCAGTTGGCCACAATATCAACATTAACCGCGACATATTGATTTTCTTTTTTTTTTGCTATTTAAAATGGGCAAATATCAATGTCGAATATCAATGTTATTAATGAAGCTTTAACGCTTTGAACTATTTGGTACAGCCCTATTGACTACACAACAATATTGGTCAAAGCCCTACAACGCACTCGTCTGTACCATAATTGTAAAATCAAAGTGGACATGCCAAGTAATTTTGCATCTTTAGTATGATGACGAAATTTGTACATGATGCCCATAAAGAAAAAACATAAGGCTTTAAGACTAAATGTTAGCTTGATCAATAATAACTGAAACCAATCAATGATTTTCCTTGTACCCGAACACTTGTTATTAGTTGCAACAATTTCATTAATCAATTAGATTGACAGAAAATTAATCTGCAACAATTTTGATCATCGATTAATTGTTGAAGTCATTACTATGACAGTAAGCTGAATATCTTTGTGTTTTTTACATTTGAAAACATCATTATAGAAACATGAGATGGACGTTAATCAAGAGAACAATTGGCAGATTAAACGATAATGAAAATAATGAGCTCTACGTGTTCTGTGGAGTGCTGTTGAAAACTCACCTTGCTCTGAGTCGGAGTCCGCCTCCGTCCTGAAGGCACCTGGAGCCACAGGTAAGGGTCTGAGGGGCCTTGGCTTGGGCGTGGGGGGAGAGATCCACTTCTTTCCGATGAACTCGACATATGTCCCGGGGAAGTCCCCCTTTTCCTGAGTGGTTTCATTGAAGCCTGGCAGCCAGCCAATCTCATCTGGCCTCTGTTCCAGCCCGTCAGTGTACCCGAGAGCCACCAGAGCTCCTTTGCTCACTAACAGTATATCCCCCACATGCAGATTGATGTCCTCCTCCCTCTCCTTCTTGTAGTCATAAAGCGCTCTGTACTGATATCCTTCAGCACTCATATTGATCACTTTGTGTCAAGGTCTTCGTTTGAAGATTGAACCAGTAAAGTTACTTTTCAGGTTTCTCGGGTTTGATTATGTGTTTAGTCCAGGTACACATTTGCTAGTTCAAATAAATAGTCATGTATGTAGGCCTACTTCCAAGAAAAACTTCTGCAGTTCTTTGGAGACAACTCTATCAAGCTTGTCTTCATTCTTTCACAGTTTCTGTCTCGTCCGAATGGTTTGCAGTTTTCTTGGTGTGTTGCCTCACAGTACGTACCCATCAGTGAATGGCCCGCAGCCGCGATCTTGAGAATGCTATCCGGACCTGTAAGATGAGAGTGGAGGCCATTTGCAACACATTGCATAAGACAATTACAGCATAACTCACACTCAATGCTCAGATGTGAAGTAAAATGTACAAAATAAGATCATATAGGGCTGGGCAATATGACGATATATATCGTCAAAACGATATGAAAATGTATATCGTATATACAATATTTTTCTATATTGTTTCTGTCGCAATGTCAACAAACCGGACAATGCTTTATGACGTGGGGGCGAAGCAATAGAGGCACTGTTTTGCTAACATGAAGTATGGAGTATACAAAAATAGGCTTTACCCTGTGGTTACTTCATACAGACTATTTATTCATTGAATTACCAGAAAACATGCTATATTGTGATATATATCGTTATCGAGATATTACCTATATCCGGACAGAAGAGTTTGGCCATATTGCCCAGCCCTAAGATCATATATAAAATATTTAAGACTGAGTGATAGATCTGCAGAAAAGCCAGTATGGTTTTCTTTTACTGCATTGGGCAGAATGTATGTTTACAGTTAGTATATTAAGCCTACTTAATACTTGGCTGAACTCAGTTATTTACTACCTTTGCAACTATACTATATGACTATATGGCAAGCTGGTAGCAGATTTCCTTTGAAGAACATTTGTATTGTTTTAATGAACAGTAAATCATTTACTGATGCAGACTCCATTATTGATTTGCTGTTTTTTTTTAATGGTACATTTAACAGTTTCTGGCACGCTGGGTCAACCTCAGTGCTGTTAAGCAAACATGTGATTGCTAACATTAGCATTATCCGTGACAGCTTAAATTCACAATGCTGTAATTGTTATATAACTAACTACATAGCAACCTCTTTGGTATGTTTGTAAAACGGGTTGCCAGCAAACTTGTGGATTTGGAAAGCATGGTTGCAAGATATTTCAGTTTTTAAAGAGGCCAACGCAGTAACTGTTACTGGGAAAAAAATGTCGATGGAGCAGGCTGGTTAACAGTTAACGTTACCAATAGCTAAGTTAGCTAACTAGCTAACGCCAGCTAGCTAACATTATCGGCTAGCGATAATTAGCTGGAAGTAACGTTAATTTCGATAAAAGTTTAAAAGTTGCCATTATATGTTGCCTTTTATAAACAGAAGCAAACAACCGATGCTAAAGTAGAAGAGTAACTTAGTTTTAGAAAGTAGCAGAATAACGTTACATTAGAGAATGAAAAAAACATATGCAAGTTAATGCAAAGCTAGAAAGTAACTTCAGTTTAGCCTAACTACCTTCAGGAAAATGTAGCGACCAAACAAGTAGCACACCTTCTTAAAATAGCACTTTTTAACATTAACATTTGCTAGCTTAGTTGGCGACAGGAGTAGCTACATACCGAGTCTGCGTGGATCCGCAAGCGATTCCAACGAGTCCTTTTCCACTTCGTTAAACTTCAGTTTTCGGGGTACTACTAATCAAATGCAACCGTAAACAGATCCTTTACCAGCACGGTTAAAAACAAAAATCCTCCACTTGGGTTTAAATCCGGTTTAACGAGCAGAACAAACTGTTACAACCCACAGCTTGTCGACATAACGGCACGGCTCCCCTGATCGTCCTGAACAAAATGCTCCCCTGATCGTCGCCTCTGCGGCCAACAAGGGGCAAGACAAAGCACGGTCGCTGATTGGCACGTGTCTCTGTCAATCATTGACGTCCCACAATCGGACCAATCAGATTCGAGCTAGTGAGGACCACTCCCCCGTCCATGTACTCTTGCACGCAACATGCAACGCCTATGGAAATTACATAACTTTCTGCACGCAATCCACGTTAACCAAAGGTCCTTTTGGTTTTTATTATAAGCATACTTTCCAGTAGTGGTACTCAGTACTCGGAGCTTTTACTTAAGTAAGAGGAGCAATACCACATTGTAGAAATACTCTGTTACAAGTAAAAGTCCTGCATTCAAAACCTTACTTACTTGTAAAATACACTTAAAGTAGGCTACGAAAAGTAAAAGTACTCATATGCAGAATGGCCCATCTTAGAATTATATATATATTATATTACTGGATTATAATTAGTGATGCATTAAATGCATACACCAGTTTAATGTTGCAGCTGTTAAAGGTGGAGCTCATTTTAATTACTTTCTATACTGCTGCGTACCTTACATCATAATTTATTTGTTGATTATGATTTATATTTTGTATTGATAACCTGCATCTGCAAAGTAACTAGTAACTAAAGCTGTCAAACAACTGCAGTGGAGAAAAAAGTACCAGAACATTCTATAGTACTTGAGTGAATGTAGGCTACTTAAATACATTCCACCACTGAAGTTTTGTCATACTTTCACAGCATTTTCACTGCATCCAAATAAGCACATTGTAAAGATATGTGTGATACCCAAAACTATTGTGGAATAATCCTCATTTTCTAATTCAATAATATAAACTGGTGTGTATTATAACTGACGTATTAAATTATGTGTGAAATGAGTTTAGTTTAGTTTAGTTTATTTCTGTCGTTTGATAAACAATGAATCAAGGATAAGTCATTACTTTTGAAGTAGTGACAAACCAAAGCAAGTTTATGTTGACTGAAAAGGTGTAGGCTGAAGCCTTATGTTATTACACCTACCCTTTTTACATTGTTTGTACTAGATGTATACACTGAAATTAAAGAAAGAAACAAAACTAAAATATATGCATATTATATATACCACAAAAGTCCCAAACACAATTTGATTTACACACTAGTGTTCTACTGTACACCTCAGTTTTATATTTGTTAATCATCTTAGTTTCAAATATTATTTAGATCTATTGAGTGTATTACACATTTAATTTCCTTTTCCAAACTTCTTATTTGACTGTTATACATCTTTGTTTTGCTTTTGTTCTAATATTTGCTTTTGTAAACATGCAAATGTTCACACTGACTCACTAATTTGGAACAACTTCTGGATACAGTCTGGAAGCATCTTATTTCTTACTTCATATACTAACTGTGCAGTTTTAAACTCCACCAAATCTTTAAATTTGAGAGCATGTGAGTATATAAATAACATGTTGGTTGGTTCATGATAATCATCTCAATTCTTTTAGCTCTCTTCTGTTACATAAAAACTGGATTTGTGACTGTTTTGTATGCATTTCCCCAACTCCACACTGGAATAATACTTATTTCTTTGTTTTGTAATTATAAACTCGTGTGTTTAACTCATGCATTAAATGATGTGTGAAATAACATAATATCCAGAACAGAGCAGGAAACAAAATATACAAAGGAATTTTCTGTAACACCCAGGAAAGCATGTAACCAGGTTATTTATTCAGTCCTTAATTTTTTTTTTACTTTTTGGTTTCTTTTTATAAATCATTACATGTTCTCAGTGTGGAAGGTCCCATAATCTTACAGAGTCACCATCTGAGGCGCATGACTGTGAATGTGGGTGGCCTAATTATGGTCGGGAAAGAGGGCTGGCTGCTGGCAGAAATCCCCTATCAAGTATAAACCCTACTGTCCCGGCTGTACTAAAAGAGGAGGCTGTAAGCAGCTTTGTACAAGGGTAGGCCCCTCAGAGTGTTCTGCAGTGAGATATGCATCAGTGAGAAAAGAGGAAGGAAAACTGGAGAATATGTGGTGTTGAAATCAGAAACAGTAACTAGGAACTTCAAACTGCTGCTGTGGTGCGTTGGGAAACATAAATAAAATGTACTTTTGACATCTTTCTTTGAGTCACATTAAATTGATAGTTTGGATGTTTTGAAGCCACGCATTCTCATAAACTGTTCGTATAATATCATACGAAAAGTATTGCACAGCAGTTCGTATAATATATACAAACATGTCTTCCAGGTTTAAATACATGGCCCGGTCGTGTGATAGACACGTCATTAACGTTGTGATTAACGCTGTGAAACAGGAATAATTCGGTAGGTTTAGACAACAACACTTTGCAACTAAACAAGTTGCTATGGTTAGTAAAAAAAAAAAACATAGGGATTGCAATAAAATTGCATTAAAAATCCTACTTCCTACTTTTTTGGTACATGTCCCGATCACGTGATAAATGCATCATTAACGTCACGATTAATGTTGTGAAACAGGACTAATTCAGTAGGTTTAGGCTACAATAGTCTCTTGTAGCCAGACTTATCTCCACAGCCCTGCTGGGGGAAGGTCTGTATTGAATGCACTTCCACTCTCAGATAGTGAAAAAACACTCCCTGGCCTGTTTGTATTTCTTTAAACCAATCACAATCATCCTGGGCAGCACCACGTCCCGACACTGCCTCTGCAAAATTGCGTAGAGCAGGCCTGCCTTATTGCACAATCCAAATCTTCAAAAGTTGTCATTTTCAGCCTGTAGGCTGATAACTCGGAGGTTGTTATTGGCAGCGAACAGACTTTGAGAACGGGAACACGGATACCGACTTCCTGTCCGGCCTGGAAGTAAGGCACTCCCCCCACTTCCTACTTCCAGTTTACATACATGTGACGGTCGCGTGATACACACGGACTCGACCTCTGGTCTCCTGGGTGAAAGTCCGGCTTGTCAATGTAGTCTGGTGGCTTTGACGAGAGCGATATAAAAGCTTCAGTCCCCCCCCCACGTAAACTTAAACAGGGCTGTTTGGACGGCAAGGTATAAGCTGTGAAAATATTTCAAATATAGTGTACACTTGAAATACGTCTTGCTGTGTGGCTGTGTCCATAACAGCACATTGCTTAGCTTCCGTGTCAAGGACTCCTTTCTGTTTCTCCAAACTGGGGGAATGCCGACAGCCATCTACTGTAGGTAATACACTGACTATGGACCTCATATAACCCCACTTCAAAACATCTGAACTATCCCTTTAACTGCACTTCCTTCTATCAATACTCCACTTATGTGTTTGCATGGCCAGAAGGTCTAGTTTTTCTTGCTCTTAAAAGCCAGACCAAACTGAATATTATAGTCAGGATTAATATTACTGCTGCCGATGATGGAAATTAATATTTGAACCACCAGACTGTATAATCCCCCCACTTTGCCAGCACCACACCTCCTCGCCCCCCTCATTAAATAGCCGGGCTCTGGTGACCCATCTGCTGCCCTGCAGATACCCAAACTACACCTCTGGTAGGATCTCGCCCTCTGCCCACACAGATTGTTTATTGGATTGGACTTTGTCGTTTGTATTTTCAGGGTGGGACATAAAACAAGAGTACACCAAACTTCTCGTAAACTTTGTCTGCACAGTAGAATGTTACATAAACAAGCAAGGTGTGTAAATATTTGGCGAGTTTAAAAAAAAAAGTGGTTATTCTTTAATTACAAAGTTACTCATTAAGTGCTTTTTTAAAAACTTATACAACAGATGCAAGTCTAAATTTAGCAGCTGTGTTTTGGTCAGGTTGTTTATATCAGTTGTTTATTATAACATATAATATATAACATTTCCACTAAATTATTTCTAATATTTCCACAACTGATGTTTGTTCTGATCAGTAATTATTTGTCTTTGGACTACACATTCAGCATATAGCAAGATAGTTTGTTTATGCTGATTATATTCTATTCTTATTCAGAAAGTTTTTGCATCTTTCATGCAAAGCAAAGAAGCTTTCAATGCAAACTAAACCAGTATCCACCCGTGATAGCCTCCTGCTCTCTTACTGCACTGAATATTGGGTAATTGGACACTGGGTTTGTTTATGTTAAGAATATTTTGTGGTCATAATATTTCCCTTTGTACTCTTCAGCACAAAATGTGTACTTAAGCTAGCTTTATACTCTAACTGCCCAAGCAAGGATTCTGGAGGATTTAGTTTCTACTCCAGTAAACCTGTTGAAAGCTTACATTCACAAATCTCACTGATGCTTGAATTACAGATCAGCTTTTTGGGGGCTTGCCATCTGATCGTGATTGAAAATGTAGTCCTGGGTCCTGTTCTGAAAAGCTGTTTTATTCACTGATTTATGTGAATAAAAAAAAAGACCTTAAAGGAATAGTTTGACATTTTGGGGGGAAAATACTCACCTTCTTGCTGAAAATTACATAAGAAGATCAATACAGCCAGCAGCTGAATAGCTTAGCTTAACATAAATACTACAACAGTTAGCCTGGCACTTCTGCTTTATAGGTATACCGTTATATCAACAAACGAGATAGTGTGTTAATTATAGAGCTATAGGCCTTGTTTAGAGCTGGCAGTAACATGTGTCTTGAGTGATTCAATCACAAATGGTCAGCTCTAAGTACGTCAGTTCACACCTGGTGTTATATCTCCACGAGTCTTGAGTGACCACTTGTGATCGGATCTCACTTCCCTGCTCTATATGCAAATAAACACGGAGCAAACACATGGCTAATACAGCAGGCGTTGTGACGTAAGATTACAGGAATGTCTGTAGCAATATCCTACATATTCATGCATTCTGGTATGAGCCTTATTATTGTCTATCTGGGACCTTTGTGCCTTTGAAACAGCTTCAGAGAGGCGGGGATGAGAGCAGGCGGGTGGGTGTCAGATCTGTGCAGAGCACCGTAACAAAAACACAGACACAGCACCGACAGTATGACAATAATGACAGAAAAAACACAAGATTCACTGTGATTTCTCAGTGGTTTCTATGACATGAGAAGTACTCGTAATATATCTCTATGGGCTATTCGAAAATGTCAGACTTTGAATTGAATGCAGTTTACTACAGTGTCCTATATATATGTGATGCAATAAATATATTTGTTTCTTTAAAAAAAAGTTGTGATATTTTGAGAAAAAGGTCATAATGTTTTCGAGAAAAAAGTCCCAACAAAGCAAAATGTAAGGTATTTAGTGCGGTTTTAAGCATATTTCGTTGATTGTCGGGATAATATAGTGAATTGCAATTTGGCCAGGATAATAGTGACATGAAATTTTCATATCGTCCCATGCCTAAGGTAGACGGTGCAAACGTACAGCGTGGTCCAAAAGCAGTTTAAACATTAACACGAGAGAACGGTTAATGGACGAAAGGGTGACGTGGTGCACGTGAACAGCGGCTGTCAACTGGACTTGTGAATAGTTTCGTAAAATCAAAAAATAATCATGACGCATTCTTAGTTTGTTGTAAATAAGCCTTCAATTGGCACTTTCTGAGCAGGGGCCTCCTCAGCTGTTCAATACCAAATGCCCAGTGGTGTTGAACACTCCACCATACTGTCAGACCTCCTCTGCTTTTATTATGGTAATTTCCAAAGTGTGAAGTGCTCGCAGACCACCTACTGTGCTACAGCATTCCAAAATAGTCAGAAATAGGTCAACCATGCAGAATAATATTGCAAATGTATTTAAAATCTAGCATCGAGTTAAGGGCTCATTTGCAAAAAATGGTTATCTCCGTTTTTATTTATTTTCCTAAATCCTGTTTTTTTTATGTTCAATCCTGGCAATATCAATCAAACTGGTGTTTAGTTGTTTTGATAAGATATCTCAAAATATTTTTATTTTCATAAATCATGTTTTTTTTATTGTGCACTCAAAGGAATATCAATCAAACTGTTGGTTTATTCATTTTAAGAATGGCTTTTATCTGTTTTTGCATATGAGCTATAAACGTCACAGGGTTACATGCATAAAACAGACATTTACTGTGAGCATTATTCTTTCATGTGGATAAGCATTATTTCAGTATATATTACATTTTCCACAAGTTCTTTGAAGTGTGAGAATTTGTAAAAATCTGAATCCGAATATGTCAAAACAGTTTTGCTTTGGGGAGGAGACAGAGTGCAGTATGAGCTTTCAGACGCTGAATTAAAGCTGCAGGTATGTGGCAGAGGCTTCCTTTCATGTTATAACAGTGGGAGCTACTTTTTTTTTTAAAGAATTCATTCTGTGTGGATTGGGCCCCTTAAACCATTAATCTATGCAGTGTTTTCAGGGCTTTAATAATGGCTAACTTTAGTGTGTAGAGCTCTCAGGCTCCCAGTTTTTTACCCCCTCCCTCACATGCTCTCTATTCACTGATTCTTTTACTTTTGTGAGCAAGCTGAGAATTCTCACATGGGTAACCCCATAATGCTCACTAACATAAGATGAACTTGTGAAATGCATCACCCACCAACGCTTATTTAACCAAAACTGGAAAAAAAGAAGAGGGAAAAAAAAGATACTTCCTCCTTATGCTTTGGTTCCCCATCACCACAGGAATAAACTCAGTCACCTTTCCGCTGTATTGGCACATTTAAGTGTTCAGTGTTTCATGATACTTCTATATTGAAGTGCCCATTGTTCGATAACAGGAATGGGGCGAAAACACATTCTCAGTACCACCATGGAATTAACATAAAGGCAGACTTAAAGGCATACTCAAAATAACCATTTGTTTATCAATTACACACCCTGCGTTACCTTGAATTCTTGAAAAAACTTTGTTTTCGTCGCATTCCTCCATGGAGAATGGAGAATCCAAACACTGAGAAAATACTTAATGAGTTTAAGTAATACGCGGCCGCATTTAACAACAGCAAAACTATATAAAAACATCCATTGACAAACTCTCACACAATTCATGCAGTATAATAGAAGTATAATTTATCCAGTTGTATGCTCAGTACTTTCCAAACACATGCATTTTTGCTAAAACCTTATTATTTACAACACTTCCTCATAAAGAGTCCCATGCCAAGACAAATAGCGGAAGTGTTGTAAATAGTAAGGTTTTAGTGTAAATTTGGGAAGTATTGCGATAAATGAGACTTCGATTATACTGCATGAGTTGTGTGAGAGTTTGTAAAGTGATGTTTTGATCTTTTGCTGTTGTTAAAAGTATTACTTCAATGCTCCAAGAGTTTTCTCAGGAGGCATGCAACAAAAACAAAGTTTCTCAAGGTAACATGGAGTGAGTAATTCATACAAATGATCATTTTGAGGGTGACATATTCCTTTAAGCATCTCATCTCAACCTAGTGGGCGTATAGTATGTATAATAATTAGCAATTACCTATTTATCATGGTATATTTATTATCAGCATGCATTAAATATGTGCTATTTAGACATAAATAAGATCTGTTGACAAGTTCTGACAGCTAAATTATTACATGCTTCCAGTGGTGGAATGTAACTAAGTATATTCAAGCACTGCACTTAAGTACAAATTTGAAGGTACTTGTATTTTACTTGAGCATTTCCGTTTTATGCAACTTGATACTCTGTTGATTAAATCGACAGATCTGTAAAACTGAATTTCTCCACAAAGAACCATGCAAAAGCACCACTTTAAATCTTGTGTTTACCAGAGATGTG
>JAOVVB010088966.1:0-13406 GCA_028570985.1 Heterobranchus longifilis
ACTCAACTCATAACACGATGCGTTACATTAACGCAATCTTATTTTATTTTATTTCTATTTCTATCGGTTTACTAGCACATTCATATACCGTCTATACTGTGAACATTTGCACATTCCTGTCAGTATTCCCTGTATATATCCTCTAATCTATGCAGCTCTCATACAGAACGTAATGTTTACATATTCCTACTGTAATATTACTTATTATTTATATTCTGGAGTTAATCACGCCACCTGTCTTTGGAGCTTTCTACTCACTTGTACATACTTTTGCTTTTCTCTTTTTTTTGTCTATTTTTGTTTTGTGTATATTTTGGTTGTTGTTTCTTGTTATGCACCGTGACATCAAGACAAATTCCTTGTACGTGAAAACTACTTGCCAATAAAAATGATTCTGAATGCCATGAAAAACATGAAGTTAAACCCTCTTAGCAACTGCTACTGCAGCTTCCTGCAGTCGACTGAAAATGATGTCATCAGGATGCATAAACCATTAGTTACCGATTGGTTAGAGCGAAACAAAACAAAAATCATGTTGTGTTATCCAAGGTGCACTGAAGCTGTTCTGGAGGATTGTGGTGGCCCAACACCTTACTAAGACACCTGGCTGCAGTTCCACAGCTCTACAGAGATTTTTACTGGACCGCCTTTTAGCTCATTGTTTTGTTGGTCCTGCAGCTGTTTTGGTTCTGTCTCACCACTCTCATCGCATTGTTTTCAGCCACAACAGGCAGCCAAAAACCCACTGTATGCTGTGTACCCAGTACCAAACGGCAGACAAACAAAGTTAGCCACTAGCTGGTGAACAGAGTGAATTATTTAGCAGCTAAAGAGACAGATATTTCCTTCAGGTGTTAGTGGAGACCAAAAAAAAGAGCTACAAGGGGAGTGAATATTGAATTTGCACATGAAAGCTGGCCAGAAGCCTGAATGCTATAGCAGCTTAAAAGCTGATAATATGTTGGTGTTTTGTTCAGAAATTGTTTCTGCTGCCCACAAGTGGCCATAATCATATATTTCAGATTTAAGTTTTACGCAATGTTTAATTAGGGCTCAAAATGAACAATGCAAATGTCGAGCAGTGCTGTCAACAACACACCTACAGTACATTTGGTGACGCATTGAGTACACCTTCACAGTGAGCTTAAGCCTCCACAGTGGCCTTGGAAGACCACTCAAGATACATTTCCATTACCAGAGAGCGCAGCGGGGCACACTTTGAGGGGGCTGCTGGAGCAGGAATGTATATTGAGTCAACAGAGGTCTGCACAGTGCAGCGAGGACAAACATACAGTAGAGCTCTGCAGGGTCAGTGACAGGCAGCGTGCACATAACCACAGTGATCTCTGATGTTTAAGCTGCAGGAACAGAGAGGGGACAAGGGATGCAGTCAGATGGAAAGGAGCGTGTGTGTGTGTGTGTGCGTGCATGTGCATGTGTGTATAGGAAGGGGTCACCGAGAAGGCCAGATGGCACAAAGTAGACAAGATGCATATGTGTAGAGACAGGAAACACACAGAGACAAAGATATTCACAGAGAATAAACAGGGGAGGCCGAAGCCTTGCTGTGATTGGCTGAGAGAGGAACAAACGTGGGCCCTGTCCCTGGGAGCTGGGTGGCTTTGGTGACAGGAGACTCCATGCCAGCAGCGGCAGATGAAGGAGCAGGGGGCACTGGAGCTGTCAGGCACCCCTTTGCCCACATATACAGCTCTTTGTGCAATTGGGAAAGGGCTATTTGTTACTAAGAAACAAGGCTGTACACAAGCTTCAAGTTTTCAATGTACAACTTTACAAAATGTCCACAGAATGGTGAATGTTCGAGCTTTGAAAAGAGCCAAAGAAAAGCTACTTCCCTTTCAATTTCATGATTATTTTACTGGCAGCTGTCAAATTTGCCAGAAGATATTGCTCTCTTTGTTTTCAGACTCACTTCCTTTCCTTCATGGGACAATGTCAAATATTATCTTTTCAGACTGTGGGGATTATTTGAGTTGCGCATGCAATGAGTCACATCCATGCACAATGATATCCTTACATAATTTAGGGTACTCTAGTATTCTGTTTGCTGACTTGCCCTGCATTTAAAACAATCCTTATGAGGTTATATCCAAATTATGAAAAACTCAAAATATGATGAGCTGTGATGTGCTGATTTTAGCAAAAAAAAAAATACTGAGGCATGTCATCACTTTCTTCAATTGTTTCCTGCAGCCTAAGCAAGTCCAGTCTCTTATGGTTCAAATATTGTTTTTTTTTTATCCCGGTGAGAGTTTAGTCATTCCGTCTCACACTGTTGGGTATTATCAATAGTTAATACATTATAGGATTGTACTATAACTAACATTTTTAATCGCATTTTCCTGCATCGTCTGCTTACTTTTCCCTCTGGTAATGACTCCCTACATAACACTTTAGATTTAGCTTGAATCTCTTGTGAGCTGTGCGTTATACTGTACTTAATGTGTGGGTGGACAGAGCAGCAGTGATAGCAAAAGTGGAGGAGGAGATGTTTTCTCTGCTCAAGAAAAGGTGAGGGGCGGCTACATTGCATTCTGGGCTTTTGAGTCAACTGTCTGTAAAGAAATTGGTATCTTTGCCACCTCTACTATCGATTTCTCCCCGTGTGATTACTGAATGTGAAAAATGTTGAGTGGAGAAAGAGGCCTCTGAACTTTTGGATTCTGAGCTGAAAATGTTTGTGCTGTCAATTGCTGCTGTAGCTCCACTGGATATATCTGGACATGATGCCACTTATCCACAGGAAGAAGAAAAATACACAGCTGCCAAAATAAAATGGAATCGGTGCATATCACCAACAGCTATTATATAACAGTACAAGGTGGATGTTTTCTTCAAGCACTACATGTGCTACAACTTCATCAAAACTCAGTCTTTTTTACTATTCTATTATTACACAACGTATGGCCAGAAACCACACAAAGGAATATTATTAATCTTGAGGAGGAGGGTAATTTATTTTCTCTGGCATGTAAAGATAATTAAGCAGGGGGGCGGACAGGATTTTGAGTGCGCTCACTTGTTGCCGCCTCACATGTCTTGGCATCGTGCCCAACACTTTGAGTTGATATCAAAATACAGTTACTCACCCAATAAACCACCTTCTGTTCCTGTGGGAAGACATAATACGCATTTTGCAATATCATGGTATGCATTTTGAATGATGCAGTATAGTCATTTGTATGCTTTTCAGAAGCTATCGGGCATCTTGTAAAACCCATGCCTTCAGTAAATAGCATTTCAAAGCCAATTGTCTCCTATTTTTGGACTTACACTTTGAATGCACAATATATGAATCTGAATGTGTGCCCACGTTAAGCCTTCATTTAATTCCACTTTGGCCACTTAAACTAAGCTTCAAATTGCATTCAAGCTGTGGAGAGTCCCTCTTACAGAATAATGAGAAAATAAAACCCGTTCTTCCTAGAATCCACACCGACCACTCAGACAGAGAAGCAGGGAAGTCAACAAGTTTGTCATCGTGGGATAAACGTGATTTGAGGCCAACAAGTCGAGCACTCAAGTGTGTCAAACAAACAAACACATGAGCAGACTGCCACATCTTTGCAAAGTAGGGCATTATTAAGGCATGATTTCAAATTTAATTTGATACCGTTTTAACTAAATAAAAACTGGTGCCCCAGTATTTATTTTAATGGGCCAATAAAGTGTTTACTAATGAGTATTATAAATGTAATGCAACATGTCCTTTTTTTTTTAATAAATTGTGGACATGTCTCCCCTGGAGGTGAGTTGATGTTTACTTTATCAATATAGTATTTGTACACACTGAATGTTTTCTGCCAGTGATCACACTGTACCAGACAACATGTGTGTAGAAACATGCAGCATTCTGTGACATTGACTAATAATAAGCTTTACTGAAATATCTTCTCATGTTTGCATCACAAAGCTGTTATTAGTAATGTTATGTGTTACTTTCACACAATATTAAATGCAAAACAGATTAAATTATTTGTATTATTATTATTATTATTATTATTATTATTGTTATTTATTATTAGTGTCATAATGTCTTATAATGTGCTTATTTGCTTATGGGCCTGTGCTTATATTGTGCTGTGCTTATGTGCTTATATTTATGCCTATATGCTTTTATTGTGCTTTTGTGTTGTGTTTATGCCTATGTGCTTTTATTGTGCTTTTGCCTGTGCTTATGTGTTTATGTGCTCTTGCATGTTTTCTTTTTAATGCCATCAACCTGCCAAGGACTGCAGATGAAAATTAGCATGCATGGCTAAATCTGGCACATTTACAAACTGGACTTAAGTGCTCATGTTAATTAATGTGCATTTCCCCGTCTTAAATAAATAAACAAACATAAACATGTAATCCACTGAGTAAACCAAGAGCAATGTAAAAAAGGAATATGACTCTCATACACAGTTTCTCTGAATAAAAAATCAAAGCAAATGAACAATACGCCCTTAGAGCTGTTTTTAGTGTGGAGCCAGCTGACCGGGTAGAGTGCACATCATTAAGGATGAGTCCTTACTGCAGTGGCCCGGGTTCGAGTCTGACCCAGGGCCGTTTGCTGCAGGTCTGCTCTCCTCTCTGTCCCTCTAAATAAAGAATAAAATGCCTACAAATATCTCTAAAAAACAAAGAACTGGTCTAAATATGTTGTCAGTGCAGCACAGTCAGGGATATTATTTCTTACTTTTCTTGTTTTTAACTGTTTACTGATAGTATTAATCGGTCAAAATTATTATTCTCACTTAAAGGTGTGAATCCTTCACATGCCCACAGGCTGTTATAAGCAGCAGAGAAAGTTGGGGATGATCTCATTGTTTTTAGGTTAAATTACAATCCTTAAAAGTTACACATAGGACCTTTAACGGTTAAACGGTTAATTATTAACATCCCTAAGCAGCGTAATAATCATTTGAATATTACTTAAAGTAAAAGCAACTCTGCTATCATGAGTTAACCCACTATGTTTTTTTAAATAACATATTTCAGCATGTAAAACAATGGTTACATGACATGTGTTATCAGTCAATACTTGAGAATCATACTTTGACTTTACCAGAAGTTATCTACCTGATACAAAGTGCCTACAGTACATAAGTCGGACATTTTGCCTGGAATTTTTTTTTGACTCACAAGCTAAAGATGTTTCACACATGCTGGCCCCGATTTTAGCCCGGGAGATTCTCATGAGAAAACATGGGCTAATTTTTATCTCAATAAAGACGGTGAGTGGGCGAGTGAGCACAGTGCAGCACAGTTCAATATGATCTGATTATAGTGTCTGCTGAGAAAACACCGCCAACATATCCTCCACAACAGCTTCAAGGTTTCCATTGTGCCTTTGTTTCCCATGCGGAGGTATCATAGGACTCCTATCACTGTCAGTGGACATGCTGGCAGTATGTCGGGTGCACTGTGGCCTGCCTGGGGGGACACTGACTTCCCTACAGCCGTTCCCTGTCACAGTAGCCCATAATTGGCCCCCTGCTTCTCACCAGAGAGTGCGTTGGTGTATGTGTGTTGGTGTGCGTACGTGTTGGCGCCTGCGCGCTCGCCTGTCAAACTCTCGGATGACTCACAGGTCCATGGGCACCGAGGAGCCCTGAACTGCTATGAAGACATTCTGTCAGCTTAGAAATGCTGGGAACTGCTGAGATAGTTCAATCGGCGAGCTTTTTCACAAGGTTAAAGTTGGGGATTTTCGGGGAGGATGTGCCATATCTGATCGCGGTGGAATAGTGCGGAAATAATAGATGTATGCTGTGAAAAGGCACTGCAGGGAGCGAGATTTGGCCACAATGCTAGAAATGTGATATAGAAGAACAATTCTTTGTTATCAGTTGGAAATGTGGGCCGTCTGACTGAGGCAGTTCATACCACAAGTCGTGACTTTAATTTGAGGCGGGTTTTTAGAGTGGAATGTAGTGTGGATATGAAGGGCAGGACATTGCTTCCATGTAAACAGGGTTGTATGAGAGCTTGTACACAGGAGATGAGACCGCACAGCAAGCAGAATTCAGGCTGGATTCAAAAGTGTGTTTTCTGTGCAGAAAACACAAACAGCCCATTAAGCTCCAACCAAGGAAAATACTCCGGCACATTAGGTCTCCAAAGAGGCTGAAAACTCTGCAATAAATCCACACAAGCCTGATACACGACACGACCACATGACTCTAACACTACGATGCCAACAGGGGTGGGAGTCAGAGGGTAACTCACCATATGATGTTTTTACTACATCTTACCCAACTTAAGTCTAAAGTTCTCAAGTCTAGTGTTAAATCTAAAGGGAACTACACAAAGTAAGGAATAAACTAAACAATTCTATCTTTTTCTGACTTTTGTCCTATGATTGTTTGTTGAAATTAAACAATATGCATGCTAAATTGAGCAGAGGAGAGTAAGCAGACTTTGTATGTAGTAAGCTGATTTAAACGGGTTGCAAAGGTTACCCAAGATCCAAACTATCTACCTGAATTAGCCACCTAGCTTGCCTCCCAAAAAACATTTTCTTCCTTCACCCTTTGTGTCTAATCTCAACAAATATGATCATTTCTGCCCGTAGAGCACATATGATATGTATTTTTGTGACTAAAGTTAAAGCAAAGAAACACATCCTTGCATGATACTTTGCAACAGCAACATCATTCTTTACTTACAGTATTTTGCTTCGACTGTGAAATGTTAGACTAACTAAATACTGATCCTCTTTGAGAAACATATTTTTTCCCACGTCTATCTACAGTGATCAGTCCGATCCCTCCTCTCTCTCCTCTCTCTGCTCCCTCTGGGTTAAACATTGGAGGTGCTGCTCCTGTTGACAAGTGAGCCCTGGGGGAAGTGGTGGTAGAGGAGACCTGTGATGTGTCCATCCTCTGGAGAGGTGAGTCTGACAGTGAGAAGACCTATAAGCGGAGGTGCTGTCAGATTATGCAGCAGCCCTGAGGCACAATGCGTGAGGGGGGGATCGTAAGAAGAATGTGGTTGTACAATGTTCAATGATAAGCTGCCATTTATGCCGAGCTTTTAAAAAAAGTGATTTAAGGGTGTCCATGATATCAAAATCCAAACTTTTTTTTGGGGGGAAATTAGCAGTTTTCTATGAGAGAGGGAAAAACTGGAGATATTAAAGGGATAGTTTTGATTTTTTTTAAAGTGGGGTTGTATGAAGTATCCACAGTCAGTGTATTACCTACAGTCGATGGCGGTCGGCACGCCCCCAGTTTGGAGAAGCAGACAGGAGTATCGACACGGAAGCTAAGCTAGGTACTGCTGCGGACGGGGTCAGCACCTAAACTTGTTTTAGCCACCTAAAGAAAGGCCCACCTAGAAAAAACAATATCTGCTTAAGTGTACGCAAAATTTAGAATATTTTAGACCAGCAATCTCTGTGTTCTGCGAGGTAAAATTACTGTTTTTGTCAACGGCGTCTGGTGGTTTTGACGACAGACAATATTGGCTTCAATTCCCCTCCACATAAACTTAAACAGGGCTGACTGACGGCAAGGAAAAGCTGTGAAAATATTCTAAATATGGCATACACTTAAACTGATATAGATTTTTTAGGTGGTCCTTTCTTTAGATGGATAAAATAAGTTTAGCTGCTGCCCCGGTCCACAGCAGTACATTGCTTAGCTTCTGTGCAGACCGCCATCTACTGCAGGTAATACACTGACTATGGATAAGTACCTCATACAACCCCACTTCAAAAAATCCTAACTATCCCTTTAAAGCTCACACCAAGACGCCTGTTGAGTAACCGTGTGTACATATGTGTACATACGCTTGTGTGTGCAACAAGGACAGCCGGTGCAAAATGTGGGAGAATGTAACCCAGAGAGAGATAGAAGCAAGATAAAAAGACGGAGTGAGTCATCACAACACTAAACTTTTACAATACCTCAATCTGTAACGGTAAGCACATCAAGTAATAATTTTAACACGACTGTCAGCGCGGCGGCATCAGTTTAGTGAGGTCGATACAAAATTTAATTAAGAAGAGCGTCAGTTATCAAGAGCGCTACTCCGTTTGGTGTCAGTGGGCTGCAAAATGTGAATTGTAATCTTTCTTGATAGCGATGATTTACATTAAGATGATACAGCTTTTTAGCTGCTGTGCATGACTCCACACTGTAATATGTTATTGTGTCGAGAGCAGAGTTTGAACAACACCAACAAACCAAGAGGGAAAATTATTCTCTTCCATTTTATTTCTGTGAGTTTCTTTTGTGTCTGTCGTTCACCTCAATGTATGAGCTTCACTGAATCCAGCTTCAAGAAAAACGATTTTTGGGGACTTTTTTCTTCATTTTAGGAGGTTGCAGTTATCAAATAAACCATCATATGTTACATTAAATTACAAATTAGTCTTGTCTAACATTTCTTACTTTGGAAAGACCACAGATTGTCACAGTGTCACTAAAACAGCCATGATTGTAGAACAACAAACCACAGTGTTTTGATGCAGAGACGATTCATGTAAAATATATTCACAACTACAACTTCCAAGACAAACCATCAATAATTCACTGAACGTCACAAATACACCAGTTATTCCCATTAACTAGGCTTCAAAGTTTCTGGATCATGCTGCTGACCTCATTCAACTTTTTTTTTTAGACAAGTGATGTTTGTAACAAAACAGTAACAAAAAAAAAGATAATCTAAAGGGATG
The DNA here is from genome assembly GCA_028570985.1 of Heterobranchus longifilis. Classification (NCBI taxonomy): domain Eukaryota; kingdom Metazoa; phylum Chordata; class Actinopteri; order Siluriformes; family Clariidae; genus Heterobranchus; species Heterobranchus longifilis. The sequence goes on from JAOVVB010088966.1 coordinate 8,690, forward strand.
AACGTTTTATTGAAGTGTTTTCTGTCTTATCGGCAGCAGCCATATCCGTTCCCTGCTGGTACAATCCTGCGGGCAGATCCTTTAGGGTCACAGGCTAATCTCTCTGACCCAAAAGTGCCACTGAGCACTGGTACGACTCTCCAAATCACGCAATGTTCAACGGAGGCAAAAACCCACCTGAATAACTCCATCGTATCATTTTTAGAAGTAAAAGTAGTGTTTTATTTTCGTACGTGTCTGTAATTCACAATGCTGCTGCAGGATTGTGTGGAAGGTGAATTACCTCGGATCATTTCTGTTTATTTATTAGAAGATAGATCAAATGATCGGCTCTCTGACGGAGGAAAGACTTCATTTACTGATATAAAATGTTGTGTAATTATAATGTTTGTTTGTATGCATTTTCACAAATGATACCAGGCTGATTAAAACAAATGAAAATGAAGTTGTTTTTCATTTCATGGCTAAGCTACCTTTTTCTCTGCTTCTCTGCAAGAAGTAGAACGACTTCTAATTAGCTAATGTAGGTTAAGAGGAATGCTTTACATTATGTTTAGTGCACTGCCAATCATCGGGGATGGTGTTAGGTGTGCGCAGAAGGAGACAGACAGAGATGCATGAGAAGGAAGTGGGGAGTAGGCGGACAGAGGGGACGGGAGCAAATCAGAAATAGACAAACTGAAGGAGGGATGTATAAAAACATGATGAGAAATGACAACGTGTGGAAGGTAAGGGGGAGACGAAGGGAGATGGTGACTCGAAGAGGCAAAACTAAGAGCGGAAGTGATGGGGCGAGTGCATAAGAAAAAAAAAATGGAAGGGGAAGGGGGGGGGCAGAGCCACAGCAGAGATTACAGATTCGCACGCAACCACACTTTTCAGCTGACGTAGGAGAAACGCTACACTGTAGATTCGCATAACGAGACCACTGGACCATCATTAAAATCCAGAGGCCGCGAGACAAACCGAGCCCCACCTGACTGTCGGCTGTTGTTGCCCCCCAGAGAAACGCGCCTTGTTGAACCTGCTCCTCTTCTGTCAGCACTTTCATAAATAATTCACCGAGCACTCTGGGGCAAGAGAGTGTACAGGACTTCTTCCCCCGTCTTTCTCTGCATTATTTTATTGCCCCATATTTGCACCACACAAACAAGAGGCGCTCATTTACATAGCTTGAGGAGACCTCGGGGTGCAGGTCATCACAAGTGTCCATTCTGAGGGAATTTAAACCCGTGTTGTGATTTGGGGTCTGTGCTGCAAGTGACAGTGACGCAAAGGCAAACTGGAGGGACATCCAGCCATGCTTAACAAAACATCCTGATCACTAGTTTTAAGATCCCCCTCCAGACACATTTTAAAGTATTTAAAAATACTCTGCGATGATTATTATTTTGTTGTTTTCCCACATAAAAAGTAAAAAAAAAACCTCTGAAAAGGAGCTGAAAGCACATCTAATTCTGGATCTGAAGCCCCGCCCACCACCGCTGCTCGCACTAGGTTAAGACTTGTTGGGTGACTACATTCTAGCATCTACCCGAGGTTGACGGGAGAAAGAGCAGCGCGCATCAATATGGTGAAACACCGGAGAGATTCAGCTGTACGTTTGAGCCTCAAGCTGGGCGGAGCGTCCTGTCTGAACCTCTAAACCTGGTGTCAGTCAGACGAGGAGTCTGTTGTGCACCAAAATCTGCGACTAGCAGACATATCAGAATGATAAGTATAGTCAGCATCTTTTTATTTGTTGATGTTGTTTGTTGTTTGCTATATTATAACTGACAGTGGCTGACACAGCTAAGATGACTGCTCTCTGTACTGACAGTCCGCTCTGCGCTGGAAGTTTCAGGTTTCTTTGTTGGCTTTTGCGTATTCGTGTGTATTCAGACCGCAGGGTCGTCCGGCGGTGTGGGCGTGTCACTAATGGGCCCATCAGATTTCCGGCGTGAAGCGGCTTCATTTCACAGCTTCACGGAGAAAGAAGAGAGAGAAAAAAATAGATGAGGAACTTGTTTTGCAGCTTGTTAATCAGCTGTTACATGGACTCCTGGGCTGATAAGTGCTTGTGTTTCGTTTTTTTACATGTTTTTTACAACTTTTCGCCGCAGGCTGTTGCGTCTTTTTCGGTACCCCCCTACAGTCCCCATGGCCGAAGCCTAAACCCACTACCCCCATGGAAATAAATGGGAGAACTTGTGTTTTCGCCGTTGTCTGAAAGTGGCCTTAGACAGCGACTGGCTTTCAGATTAGTGACATGTGTATGTAATATGTATGTCTGAATCTCAGCTTTCAGAGAAGTGCACACACACATCTCTGCCTACAGGAATGTGAAAACACCTCTGTCACGTTGCACAGATACAAGTCAGTATAGTCAAGGTCAGACACTTTAGAGGACGGAAACATAGGACGGAAAGTATTTTTTATACCCATGAGTCCTCCCCACTATCACCTCCATCTCTGACACTTCCTCACAGGTCCCTGCTCGCTGCTTCATCGACATAATCAGCTCGTAACACTCGTCAGACACGTGTTAAAGTGACACTGACGCAGCTACCACAACCTCTGCTGCCTCCACAAGTGTTAAAAAAGGGAACCATTATTGAATGAAAAAAAAAATGCAGCTTTGGATTTTAACTACGACAAATTTGTTACGAATAAAAATGTGTTTAAAATGGTTGGAAAGAAACAGGGATATATTCAGGAAGTACATGCTCCTGCGGTGCATTTTGTTTTCAAAGCATCACAAAAACCATGGAGATTAGGCACATTAGACAGCACATTTCTGTGTGTGTGACGAGACAACAACAGACTTATCATGATGCTCTGTGTAATTTATGTGTTTAATTTATTTTGAAACAGAGACATGCAGAGGAGGAAAGGGAGACTGAAAACTCAAGATATACAAGCAACATGCCCATTTCAAAAGCAGCAATTAGTTATTTAATTAATTTCTCTCTCTCTCTCTAGTGGGGAAACCAGTCACATTATGGTCTTTGAAATGTCAGTAACACTAAAAAACTTTATACTTGGTCCTAATGCTGATAGCAACAAGTGTATTATTGCATCTGAGTGAATGCTGTTTGATGACCATCAGTGACATTAAGTATTGCAAAGAAAAAAATCTTTCTAAAATGACTTCAAAAGGTTTCCAGGCTCATGGAGAAGTTGTCGCAGTTGAAAAGAGCTAAAAGTACCCTGAAGTTAAAAAGCAGGACCTGACATATTGGAGAAGTACATCCGGAACTACAGTACATGTGCTGAAACGCTCAGTAAACTCAGTGTAAATGGGTACTTACTGCCAAAGAAATATTAGCTTTCTCAGCCTGTTTTATCTGCTTGTCTCCACATCCACAGACAGCAAAAAGATGGAGTAGCTTTCTAACTGGATGTCTCTCTGCACAGTATGTACATGTATATTTTCTCATTCGTGCAACGTCATCTCAGAATCGTGTTTTAGTGATTTAGAGAGCCTCGGGGGCCTTGAAAGGCAAAAAAAAGAACATGTGCACTCAACGAGTAAACACATTCAACACTGAACGTAAACGTCCACAGCATGATATTGTATAGCTGTGAATTTAAAGCTGCTTTCGTAAAGAAAACACCAGCAAACTATGAGGTATGTCAAGCATGGCATAAAAAAAAAAACCCGTCCACCTCACATAACACACCAATCATTACTAAACCCTGCTGAGACTGAGACCCCCGTTATGTGACCAGAAAAAATTCATGGAGGCGTTAAGAGAGTGAAATGGAATCTTTTTGCCAGGTATCAGCATCTGTAATGTTATTCCTCACCATGGACCTGGTTTTGTTTCTTGCATCAATGCCTGCATCACAAAGGATGAATTCATAAATAGGCGTGATGCGCACACACACAAACGCTACACCACTGTACCATTTGGGATTTTTACAACCTGTTTACCCTGAACATTTTAGACACTTAAATACTTCAGCAAGTACATGTCAGTTTTAGTTTTATCGTTTACCAATCTGTCTGCTCTGCGGAAACTAGGTCATGTGGAGCCAGAATGGCTTTATCAGACGAGAAAGTCACTGAACCGTCCTTCCTCACTGTCCTTTTTCCCTCAGAATGCACCACTCTATTTTTATTTTTTTTTATATCGCAGCAGGTTCTGCACACATCCTCCTCACTCACCCACCCACTACCATCCCTCTCCCGTCTTATCTTCTTACCCTCACTCCCTCAGCCCACCGCCTTTATTCTGATGGATTGCAAGAGGGGGAAAAAAATCAGCTTCAGTCGAACCATTTTTACTGTGGACAACTGTTTCAAATGGTTGAACTATGCAGAAGTTCAGGATCCAAAAAAACCTTTGCCTCCGACTGTACGGAGCATCCATAATATCAAACACGGTCAGACAGATCTCAACATGATCCTGGGATCACTGAGAGCTTTAGTGCGGTTGACCACTGATGTTGGGTAATAAGGTCTGGCTCGCAGTCGGCATTCCACTTTATTTCAAAGATGTCGGATGGGGTTGAGGTCAGAGCTTTGCCAGTCAGGATATTCCAAACACCGAACTCGGAAAACCTTTTCAGACTACAGCTGCAACTAACGATTATTTTCATTATCGATTAATCTGCCGATTATTTCCTCGATTAATCATTTGGTCCCTTCTTTTGCTGTTTTGTCCTAATCTGTTGTTTTCCTTTAAAAAAAAAGAAAATTACTTTTAATGTGGTATGTGCTTTATGGTTTCAA